>VKOC01005952.1:0-27701 GCA_009364415.1 Spea multiplicata
GTGTTACTCTGCGATATACTGTATTACTATCGGGATATCAGTCGATATACTGTATTACTATCGGGATATCGGTCGTTATACGGCGTCACTCTGCGATATACTGTATCACTATGGGGATATCTCGGGCCTGTAGGGCGGATATCCCGATACCGGCGGGTAAACAGGGCTCCTGCCTGGATATATAACTCTAAACCCGCGCCCGGGGCAGCACTCGGCGCCCTTCTCCCCGTGCAGCGGCTACAGGTCGCTCGAGGCCCGCGAGGAGGGAGTGCCCGGCCCTGCTTCTGGCTCCCCGGGCTCCCGGCCGCAGTAAGGCACCCTGGGTAACAGCACATTTATATACCAACCTCCGACACAATTTTCCAACAATTCCTCCGTCCGACCACCATGCATCAGGGCAGGAAACGGCCGCGGACTGGAGGCCCCGCGCCACGGATAGCAGCATAACAAAGCAAGGAGGGGGTGCCGGGGGTGTGACTGAGCGGCACGGGTAGGCCTCCCATTGGATAACGGTGTGGGAGCACTGTGAGGAGCCTCCTGCTGATTGGTGGAACTCGAGGGATGGCAGTCAGGCAAGCGAAAGCAGATTATATTGTTATACAGCCGGCAGGGCTCCCTTCCTACCCCGAGGGCTCGCTCATCCCGCTGCTCATTGGCTGTGCGAGCCGTGTCGTTCGGAAAACGCGTGCTTTTATTGGGTACTGCCACTGTCGGCTGAAGTGAAGCCACGCCCAGGTGTGGTCAAGCTGATGCTGATTCTGGGGCTGACGAGAAGCGCCGCCATTTTGTAGGTGGCTGCGGGTTGCCTGGGTTGGGAGCTGGATCCGGATTAACAGGCGGGAAGCCGCCCGCTGAGGTCGTTTGTGTGTGTGTGTGTGTGTGTGTGTGTGTTAGGGGCCCGCGGGCCAGGGCACGTCCAACACTGACACAATAACACAGTGTGTAAACATCAGGTCTGACAAACATTCACCCAGCGTCCGGGGCTGGGGACAGACATTCACTCAGGGGCCGGGGCTCGGGGCCGAGACAGTCGCCCAGGGGCTCTAGACAGAAACATTCAACCAGAGGCCCAGGACCCTGGGACAGAAACATTCACCCAAGGGTTGGAGGCTTTTTGACTGAAATATTAACCCAGGAGCTGGGGTTCGAGACAGAGACATTCACCCAGGGGCCGGGGGCTCTGTGACTGAAACATTCACCCAGGGGCCGGGTTCTCTGTGATTGAAACATTCACCCAGGGGCCGGGGGCTCTGTGACTGAAACATTCACCCAGGGGCCGGGTTCTCTGTGATTGAAACATTCACCCAGGGGCCAGGTGCCCTGTGATTGAAACATTTGCTTGGCGGTGGGGCTGAGCAGAGGGTCCTGGCGATGATGGCGGTAAGGGGGGGATTTCTCAATATTTGGGTCCAGAGATTTAAGATTCTGGTGTTTCTATTGCGAAAAGAACTCGTTTTGTTTGCCGTTTGCTCTTTTGATTAGCACTTTTTTTTGGTACACAATGTATATAATTTATAAGGTTTTCACACAGAAAGCAGCAGCTTATACTGATTATTAGACATTAACGTTCACTTCCACACTACTTCATATCCAGATAAACACCTTGGTCCCGCTGCATTCTCGTACAAACCCAGAACCTGCCGCCATGTCTAGTCTGTTAAGACTCTAACCAGTCCTTGGTCTCCTCTCTGTGCCATAAGGTTCTACCACTTCTGCTGGGAAGCTGTTCTACTTATCTAGGTTCAGGGGCCATGTGCCTATCCCATAGCAAAGCTCTGCTCATTGTGAGATCTAAAAACCCCAGCTTTTTGGTAAGTGGGACCGGATGACAGGCGGTGGGATGTTAGCACAGCAGCGGGATAATGCACGGAAACTGGGCTTGTCACCATAGCAACCAGTTGAACCTTCCTGCTGATCTCACAGGTTGCTATAGTGATAAGACAACTTTTCACCAGAACCATTTCCAGCTTAGGGAGTGGAATAAAAAGTAATTGTCTAAGATGCATATATTTTTATCATTGATGAATTTGTGCAGTAGTTTGTACCGGGGCGAGGGGACAGAATAAGGGGGTAACATGTAACCCGATAGGACGCTGATGGCTTTACGGTGTCATCGAGCCGCATCACGGCCCTGTGTCTTGGGGGTCTTGTCATAATGTAGCTTTAATTACACAATCCCACAAAGCGCTTAACAGGCACTTCAAAGTTTCAGTAACCCGTGTGTAACCCACGTTTACCATCAGCCACACGAAAAGAAAAACAAACATCGGGGGTCCGACGGAGTAAAACAAAGAGAAGGCGGAGGCACGCGTTAGCCGGATTCATCTTATTTTTAATAGATTGCATATATAGATGTTTCATCCACACACTTCAATCAAACTCTTTCAGAGCTCCATGTCCGATTTACATGCTTCAGAAGAGAAAGGTTTATCTCGGTGCCTACGTTACCGTTTTGTATCCAAATGTGACTCGTACGTTAAGAGCTTTAAGAAAAAAGAAAAAAAACAAAGGACACGGAGGGTGTTGCCAATTGTAGCAGCAATGAATATTCCTAACGCCTTTTCACCTCCCCGCAGAGTCACCGGGTACAAAAAGCGGCCAAGTTCATCTTAAATTAATGGCAGCTGCCCCCAGGTCATCCCTTCTGTGAACGTATAAACAGCAAGCGGTTTGCCAATTGGTACACGGGGCGAGCGGGTTACTTTCAATATAAAAGTGCCGTTTACACATCTCGTTACTCGTGTAGTGCTACAAGTGTCCAACATTCTACGTTAGGAACAGTCAAGTATTACTCGGAAATGGAAAAGGAGAGCCTTAGGAAGGCCGTACTTAATAAAAGGATTGACATTTGAGGCGAGAAACACGGCATCAGCTCGTACACTAAAACCGGTGAAGTAAAATGGAGATTGGCCCTCGCGGGTACAGGAAGATAGTCCCCGCCGCCTGTGGTCTCGTTTGCCTCCGTGAGATTTCCGCGTCGGGCTTCAGATGTCCTCTGTTTTTGAAGCTTGGAAGTTGAGCTCTTGCTATCGTCAAAGGAAAAATATAAACCCCCTGTTTGCTGTCCCAGGGCCAGGCCGCATGATCCGTTCTCACACTTTTCCGGATTCTGATGGTGAATTGCAAAGTCATTAAAGTTCAGAGTGAGCGTCGGACAACATGGACCGGTTTCTGGAACCACTACTGGGAGGAACACAAGCTTTTTTTTTCTCACTACAACCAGTCACACTTTAGCAGGAAAAAAAAGAAAGCTCAATTCATTCCTGGGGCTGGCCCGCCGAAATTGAAGGAGCTTGGCACAACTGGAGCGTTAAACTTGTAGCCTCCATGTTTCTCGATCATTTTGGATTCTGCAAGGAGAAGACCGGTAAAAGAAAGTTATATGTTATGGGACAATAGCAGATGGCGGGAAACGTCTCTACCAGGGACAGCCTAATGTGGAAACGGTCAGAGAAGGAGACGTCACATCTGTTAACCTACCGTGAGCTGCCCGTCTCTGATCCGCCAGCGTGGCTATGTCCTGTAGCTGCTTTCCTTGTTCTTCATTGAGTCCTTGAGTAAGAGCCTGATACCACTCAGGATCCCCGGCTTGGAGCTCTAATCGGATACACAATATACAGCGTTTTAGTCCAAGAATTTATCCTACAAAACATTGCTTTTCCTAATAAATTATAACTATATAAGGGTAGCTTGGTAGAGGCTGTGTTAAGACTCATCTAACAGTTTAATCCTATTACTCTGGATAATTATTTAACCCTCCAATGTGGCGTTTAGATACGAGACTATTGTAAGACGTGCAATTAGCGGAACTCACTCTGAAAAATAGCTTTGAATATCTGATATTCATCAACAGGGTTATCTTCATCATCGATGAGCGTCGTGTAACCCTCTAGCGCCGTTTCCTCCGCGTCATCCTCTTCCCAGTCATCATCATCCAAATCCTCGCCTGCCTGCTTGGCCAAAATCTCCAGGTATTCCTGACCTTCTTCATCGATGTCATCTTCATCGCTTCCCAGCTCTGCTGCAGAGATCCACATGACGTTACTGGGACTTCCGTCCAAGTTTTGAGTTTTACATTGTAAGGCAGACTTAAACAGAAAGGAACATTAGAGGAGACGTTACCAGCTTCATCGTCATCTTCTCCGTCGTCGTCATCGTCGCTGTCATTTTCTTGCTCTGCATGGCAGGCGTAGGCTCTTTTCAAACCATTGAACAAGAGGAGGAAAGCTGGCAAGATTTGTGAAGATATCTGGCTTAACACCTGGGGTCTTTGTTCAAGGTCGATAAGCGCACATAAACCGAGGACGCAGATCTTCCGATCATGCAGTCTGAAGGGAAAAAACAAACGCGTCAGAAACCTCTGCAAACCGATTACATCTGGAAGCCGCTACAATGTAACCAACCCCATTCATCAAGGCCTAGTCTGCGCGTGTGAACTACAAGGGCATGTATGCCACGTCTGTAGCAGACTTACCCCAAGAAGCAGTCCACATCATTGAGCCACTGCTTGATGAAGTGGTTTGTGACCGGCTCAACGTTGTTGGGGAAGCGCAAGTTCTCCAGGGTGTTTAGAAGCAGCGGAGGACTGTAGTACAAAGCTGCAATAGCCACCTGTAGGCACATGGTCCGGAGCTCGCTGGTCTTCACTTCCCTGGTCAACCTCTCCAGCGCAGCCTCCACAAACAGCGGAATGACCTAGAACATAGAGAATGGCGGCACATACCCTATCAGCACTGGACCTTGAGGTTATTACACATCACAGCAGTGATAACACCGAAAGGGAGAGCGTCGTCTTATATCTCACCTGGTCGATGCCGCGGCCTTTACACTGAAGGATGACAACCTCCAGCAGCTTGGCTGCGTGACATTCAGCGTCTTCTCCAGCAACACCCGTCAGTACCTGAGCAAGATGGACAGGATTAAACGCAACATTCGCCCCTCGCATCTCTTCAACACCCTACTGCCTTTATGTTAAACCAAAGAAAAATCCCCAACGTGAAACATTATCTTTAGACCTTCATCGATCAGACTCGACGCGCACCTTTTTACACATGCTGTAAATCATCTCCAGGTACTTTGTGTCAGACAGGAGGGTGTCTGTATCCACCGTGACATAATTGTGCAGGAGAGGCATCATGTCTAGATATAGGAGGAAAAAATAAACCACATTAGATCCTAAACATGATTTTATACACTTCGGAATTACTGGCCAAAACTAAAAGGAGGTTCCGTGTAAAACGGTTTCTTACAATATATATTGTTTCTTAGAGAATGGCAGCACTACGCATGCCCTCAGACAGGAGGCAGAGACTATTCTTGTCCCATATTCAATACGGCTATTGGTCGCCCAAGAAATGAACATTGCATTATCCTTCGCTTGAAGTTTGGCTTTTTAGTATATCCCGTGTCATTCCACGCACCTGTAAAGTAGTCAAAGCCATCCTGCTGGAAGATCTCAAAAACCAATGGTAAGAGCTGCCACATCTGGGCCGACACCTGCTGGCAGGTGAGACTGTGAGCCAGAGAAAAGATCTCCTCGTAAAACTCTGCAAGACAAGCGGGAGAACTCAATTATCCGTTTAGTAAAAACCTCCAGAACATTCGTCCATTGAATCTGGACCTTCCAAGCCAGGTTACCGCACGGCATGAGAATGTCTGGGAGTTCGGAGGCCGGCCAGCGGTGTAGATGTCGCGCGGACGTCACTAGACCGGTACTATGATCTCAAATCAATCTCTGGCCGCAGGCGATGTGTGAGGAGAGCAGCCGGAATGCAAGACGCAAGCGACTGCTCCCCGTAACACGGACGGACACCGTGCACACTGTCCTGCGGCCACCAAAGTCCCTTCCAGAGGACTAACCCCACTATGGCTGAACAAGTCACACGAACACCATACAAGTCTACTGAGGGGAATCATCTGTACGTACCCAGAACGTGCTGCTGAAGAACCGTTCCAATCACCTGCAGACAAATTCCTTCCAACTGCTGGGTAATCTGTGAAAGAAAATCGCTCATTGAATCCACATCTAGAAAATCCAAGTCAGAACAGAAGACGGTTACTTGTTTTCCCCCTCTCGAGAATTCATATCCTGCTAATTATTCCTACAGTCCCACCATTACCACCGCGCAGACGCAGAACGCAAAGAGTTCTCACCTCCTTGTGGTCCTCAACAACACTGAGCAGAGTATCGATGGTATTAAGGATTCCCATGGCAGTCACAGCTTTGTCGTCACTTCCTTCCTCATCTGGCCCGGTCTGGATCACTTGATTGAAAGTCATTGCCTTGGAAGATAGAATAATATGGCCGTTACCTCCCGGGAGCAGACCGGTCCGTGTCCGGTACTTTAGCCGAGCTCAGCCGTTACAACTAACTGAAGACAAACACTGACTGTTACACTTACCAAGTGTAACGACCGAAAATACTCTGTCACCTACATCATGCCTTCCCTTCCGACTACACACGTGAATGTATTTCGAATCGACAGACGACGACGCGCGTCCACCACTCGTACCGAACACTCACCAGATGTTGAGTCATTTCCACAGCAATCGGGGTGACTTCCACGCTGTACTCGCAGATCATTTTCTGAATGACGTTGGTAAGGTCATCGTTTTCCGTCTCCCTGATAATGTGCAGCAAAGCCTGCATCACAGGCCTGATGAACGGGGCAATATACTCCTTGGCTGGGGGGAAACAAACATGCCACATAAAGTCACATTTAAAAATGGAATTCATTCAAGACACTGATTTTACCCCAATGGGTTTAGTATTCCGATGCAGTCTGTATAGTGCAGTCACTCCAACGACAGGTAGCATGAGGTGGACGAGCTTCTCATACCCTACGGCACACAGATTCATTCAAAGGTCTAAAGAAATAACCCGCTTATCCACAATAGGAAGAAATACAGTCGCCCAGTCCCTGTGAGAATATATATTCCCAAGAGCCACTGAAAAGCTATACTCTCACCGGGCCGCCGAGAGCCACGCAGTCCAAGCTCTGGTCAGTCGGGCAGAATGGCGGAGGTAATTAATTAATGCTGCCCCCCGCATTAGAACGCTTCCTACATCTTATTCGAGATCTGCTGCTTTTTGCGGCAGCCACGAGTTTATATTTTACAGAGCGTTAGGGTTTAATTTGCCGAAGATTAATAACGGTTACTTTTAACAGGGAATTGAGGTCTTCGGTATATTTACTGGGATTAGTCCACCACGCGGCCTGCTACAAGAGCCGGGTAACCCAGAGTTCCACGTAAGCTGGAGGAGCCTTGAGAACTGGTTTGAGAAATAGGTTACGCTTGAAAATAAAGGAAATGTTACCTTTTTCCTGATTGCTGATGAGCACCTGGAGAGCGATGGCGGCCTCCACTTTAACGGGCATCTCCCGGTCGTCGATCAGACACCTCCTGGTCAGCTCCAAGGCGGTCTGCAGATTCTGGTCGATTTTGAACTTCACCTCACAGAAGTAGTGGAGAACCCAGCAGGCCTGCAAGCGAGCGATAAACACATGAGCGCGGAAGAATATTAACCCTCTGAAACTATATCCTCCACAAATACGCAGGAAAGAAAATAACCTTTGAGTCTTCATGACTGGATAGAAATATATATATAATCCCTTAACCCAAATGTACATTTAAGGTTTTTATACGTATAGGACATGTCTTAATGTGTGTGGCCACCATAACAGATACTGTTCTGTAATAAGGGGATGTCTGAGAGTTTGGAGGCCGGCCAGCGGTGTAGATGTCGCGCGGACGTCACTAGACCGGTACTATGATCTCGTATTGATCTCCGGCCGCAGGCGACGCGTGAGGAGAGCAGCCGGAATGCAGGACGCAAGCGACTGCTCCCCGTAACACGGACGGGCACCGTGCACACTGTCCTGCGGCCGCTGCAATATCGCGCATGGAGGACATCTATCTAGATCTTACCCGGGCTCTCATGTAGCCAAGCTCGCTGCTGAATAGAGGGAACACGTGGTTCTGCAGCATAAATTCCATCTGGTCTTTGTAGATCTTTTTCTAGAGATAAGAACACCGGTGTTACAAATAATGTTAGACAGGTAAGTATTTGCATCGTCTGCTGCCTGGGTGGGTTTGTTATACTAGTGACTGTATTATACTCCCCCAGTCATACGATCAGATACACCGGCATCAAACGGAAAGGTTCGGAAACGCGACTAACAAGAGGAAAGCGTAACAAACCGGCAGCTGAAGGCAAAAGCTCCGCCATTATAAGGCGGCAGTAACCGGATAACACTGCCAATCAACGAGGTCTACGCACCAAACAGTGAACCTGAGCCGTGGGCAATGGGACACAAAACAAGATTCACAATATTCCTAACCTTCAATAAAATTTCTGCTAAGGAACCAATCATATGCAGAGCGCCATCTTTCTTCCGAGGATCTGCACCTGGTTCGGTGAGGATCTGATAGCAAAAACCCATAGTCTTCTGGAGAACCTGTACGAAAAGAGCAAAAGTCACAGCGTACTGAGAAAAGCGGTCCTCTCTCGCGGCTCAGCCTTTCCGTGTAAACAATTCTGCTACAAGCAGCGGGGCAGAAAAAGATCAAACCGTACCTCCTTCCTCTTACTGCAGGCTGTGAAGAGCAGGGTCTGGGCAGCAGTGGTTGGCGAAATAAAATCCTCAAACACATCTAAGAAATACAAAGGAACGTTACCAGCAGCCCTTCAAAAACACGGGAAAGTTCCAGCCAAACACCAAAAACATAAAACCCGCCATACCGAACTTCATGCGGATGTACTCGTAGGGGTCTTCCTGCCACAGCTCTTCGTCAGAGTCTGTGTAGCACATCAGAGGGAAAATGACATCTTGAATTATTCCCTGAAGGGGCGAGAGAGAAGCGGATTAGTATCGGGACATACGAAGAGCTCAAAGCACACTTAACACCAGTATGGCACCCAGTTTATAAAGATACACGACCCATTAGCCCACGTGAGCCAGCTTCTCCTACTGCCTTAACATCTACAGTAAAATCCACAAACACTACCCAGAAGGGGGTTAACCTCACCTGGATATGGGGTTTCAGGTTCTTCCAGGTGACGCCATGCGATACCCCCTGATTGAGATAGTTCAGTGTTTGCTGCAGGACGCGGGGGGCCATGTACTGCTTCTCCTTGTACTGGTAGAGAACCTTCAATAAGACCTATGGATGGAAGGAAGCCAGACAGATACCGCTAGTGAGTTTGGTGAAATGCCCCCTTCCTAAGATTTGGCATATAATATATATCTATATATATTTATCATAACAGCCCCACGTGCTTAAGAAGTTCCCCCGGTGTTAAATTACCAAGAAATCCCCGATAAATTGGAGCGCAGACAAGTTCTCTCCCGAGGGAAATCTAACTGAGCTGTAGTGGTGGACTGTCTGAGAGTTTGGAGGCCGGCCAGCGGTGTAGATGTCGCGCGAACGTCACTAGACCGGTACTATGATCTCGTGTTTATCTCCGGCCGCAGGCGACGCGTGAGGAGAGCAGCCGGAACGCAGGACGCAAGCGACTGCTCCCCGTAACACGGACGGGCACCGTGCACACTGTCCTGCGGCCTAACAAAGGAGCTTAGTAACTCCTTAGCAAGGCAGCGGCCCGCACAGGACCAGATTAAACACATGTTCAATGGCGCCCCTGTGGTAACGGCGCAGTACATGCCCATTTATACCCCTCCATGCAGCACCGCTACATTTTCTGCCAATTATTACCTGCTGCACACCAACGGCAAAGGCCTTCAGGAAGACTTCAGCGAATTCATTATACTCCTTAGAGACATTCCCAGGGCTCCCATACCTGACGAAACACAGGAGTTAAGCATTGTGTGGACACAGACCTATCCACAGAATGGGTTATATTCCAAAAAAATCAATGCAAAGGTCTAAATGTGGAGCAGTTACCATGGAAACCAACATGATGATCAGCACTTCATACACATACCTTTCAAACAGCCTGGCCATTATATGTAGGGCCCACTTCTTGCATTTCCACCAGGGCAGTTCTGGACGGTCATCTTCATCAACCTGGAGGGTTTCCTACCAAGAAGATAAAAACCAACTCAGAGGCCAATCTGGTTCCAAGGCACCAAAAAAGCATTTAGGGGTGAAGTTCCAGAACCGCATTAAATGTCTCTTTACATGCGAACCCCAGATACTCACAGCGGGTACGTCTCGATCCACCACAGTCTTCAAAATCTCAACCCATTCTGTCAGGTTCTGCTGATTAATCAGCTCCAGTGGCAAAGTATACTGAAAGCAAATTAAACCGCCATTGTAACTGAGCCATCGATCGGACCCTCGAGATACAGACATAGACGAGCCTGCGGCACAGACAGGAGATCCCTTACCTGGACAAGCGCGTAGAAGATCTTGAAGATCTGTTTCTGGATGAGGACAGACTGCTCGGACGTGTCGGCCAGCAGCTGGATGAATCTGTCCTTCAGCATGGGCAGGAAATGCTGCATCGCCACAATCAGGGGGGTTCTCTCCTCTGGCTTCTTATACCTGCGGTTTAAAATGTGTAATAAATCAGGCAAAGCAACAAGAAAAGACGCACGACTGGGGCAGAGGTCGGAACCCTCGGGCAGACGTAAACTGGACGTTAGCAGACCTGGCACAATGCGTAAGAATTCTCCTAACATGCGAGATCACTGGGTTTATCTGTTCCTCAAATCACTGGGTAAACCGGGACTGGTGCCAACCCCACAAATCACTTTACTATGAATGGGCGGCAGACACGGGGGGCCGCAGACACGGGGGGGGCGCGTTCTGGGGTCTTACTCATAGTTCTTCACGAGCTGGTAAAGACAGAGGAGGATTCCCAGCCAGCAGCCGCTGTTATCAGACTGCAGGTAAAATCCGATCTTCTCCACGACTGCGGTCCAGCGATTCGGATAATCGTGTTTAATGATTTGATGGATACAGGTTGTGAGCTGAACTCTGAAAAGAGCAACAAAACCGTTAAGAGATGGATACAAAATATAAGCCTTTCCACGGAGAACCCGATGCGCACCCTCCCGATGAAGCAGGCGGGCTGCTCATGTGTGCCCCCCAAACCACGCTGGCTGCACAGATGTGCCACACGCCGCAAAGACGCACACAGGGTGCCAAGTATGCCCCTCCACCACCCCCTCGCCGGCCGCCAAGTGCCCCCACCAATATGGACTCCCAAATAGCGCATACCTAATCAGTTCTGGAGACTGAATTATCGCCTCTACAATGTTTTCACGGATGAAGTGGCGATCCTCCTCCGGAATGATATGGGGGGGCATTTCTCCTGGAGTCACCTCCCGGTCCGGCCAGTACTGAGTAATCATATTCTTCAAATAAATAACTCCTGCACGTTTCATAGGAAGAAATCAATACACAGGTTAAAGCCGGCAGTTTTACCGCCAACACGTCTGCGCCCCCACATTACAGACACGCATCGGACGGGTCTCTCGCGAACTGCGCCAACCACCTTCCTCAAAGTACAAATTCACCACCAAAACACGAAATCCGCGCGCCGGATGAACGATGAACCTACCTGCCTGCCTTACTGGTAAGTCCAGCTGCTCAGACATGGTGATTTGAAGCAGAGTTGACACGAAGTTTACAATCTTATGGGACTAAAACAGAAACAGAGGTAATGAAACGGGGGGCAAAGTGCAGCATCCTGGTGGGCTTCATTTACACCGATCCCCCCCCACGATGACACCTGGAAACATTCTGAAATTGTTACTCTTATCTTAGTAGAACATTGTGACACTTTCTGTAATATTGTGACACTTTCTGTAACATTGTGACACCTTCTGTATCCAGAACGCCGCACGTCACGCGAATGAATTATAAGATTTATAAATAACGCTGAAATGATTATATTTGAATATTTCGAATGAAGCTTGGAAGCGTCACATCAGGCAAACTCGCTGCAGGGCCACGAGAGGTCGGCCGAGCTGACTCATCACGAAGCACGTTTCAGGACAGCGCACGTCAGCCAGCGGCACACAATGCCACAAAGACCCGGCGATTACGGCGTAGTACAGAGGCCAGCCATCCATGAAGGGATCCAGTCTGTGATAAGACACCACGGCCTCTAACCCTTCACATCGGCCTCTAACCCTTCACACCGTGAGCTTTCCACTTCTGCAGAACCATTGGAGACCCCCCTTTTTTTGTATACACGTAAAGTCACTTGTTCCCCCCCCATTTTGTTGACGGGGACATTCCGAACGCCGAGCTCTGGGAACCGAGGATCACGTGGAGCACTCGGCAGTAAACATGAGCCGGCGCGGCTTCCAGCCACCAGACGATGCCGTTTACTGTCATGATTTGCACTTCAGGGAAACGGCTTCTCTGCTCTCACGGTGACCCCGACAGCCGGCAGGGCGCTATCTACGAGGAATGAGCTGGCGAGGGATCACCCAGAGCGGCAGACAGCTGCGCAGGACAAGCTGCAGAGCTTTCTAGACACACACAGGGGGCAAAACTCCACAGCAAAAAACACAAACACTTTGCAACTTCTACTTTAATTTTGTTTTTTTACCCATGAACGGAAACCATCGCAGGAGGCCTGGCATTTTCAAGTTTCAGGTCGAAAGGGTTAATCAGAATAGACGCGTGAGGGTAGTCGTTACCATGCCCCGTACCGCGTTAGACGTATATATAATTTGAGCCTAAACATTAATTTAGGACCAAACCAGGCAGAGAGGCCGTGCCAAGGAATCAGGAACTCAGAACCGCGCTTCATTCCGTCTGACGGCATCTGCTGGGAGGCAGACCTGGACAGGGTCACCGTGCAGAGAACTCAGACAGAAGCAAAGGCAGCCGAGGATCCGACCGGTCGCTCCATAAGTGCAGACGGGGGGCCGATCGGCCCCGGCCCTCGTTATCTACCTACCTTAATCCAGCGGCAGATACACAGAAAAGGAAATCTTACGGCCGGAGAGAATCATTCCCCAAAAAGGCAAACAACCGAGTGCTACGGCTCGACAGATCACATGATCTTAGGAGACGCCCACCTAGCTTTTCCAGAGCCCCCCATTTCTCTATTTATTGACTGACCCTCCACCCAGGGGCCCCCATATTAAAGGAGGGGGGGCTTGGCGGGTACAGGGGTTGGGGTAAGACTCACCCTTAGACTGTTAGCCTTTCTGCCTAGCTTCACACATTTATAAACATTGTCTCTGTATACAGCACAGGGGGAGCCGGGCGCTCGGGGCAAACCGTCCCCGTAGACCACGGACAGCCAGGAAATTTGGCTCGTAAAGATGGCTACTAACGCACGTCACATCATATCGCACGTTTCTGGATACCATAGGAACATATTTTATGATAAAGCGGGATATTACATCATCGGTTTAGAGAAGTAAAGGTTTAACTTGTGTCTTTCTCTAGCCTAACGCAACGTTTCAGGCAGAAAGCCTTCTTGCGTAACCAGGACTTTGCATAAAAGGTGTAAGCGGGGTCCAGGCAGAGACCCCCAACTCCCGCACGCAATTTTCTTGTGTGGTTTACCGACACCATTGCAAGAACTACAACTCCCACAATGCTGTTCCGCCCAAAGGAGACAGAACTCCAGCATTGGCCGGCGCGTCCGCCAGACATTTCTTTTACATTCTGGGGAATGAATAACGAGCTAAACGGTTAAACTCACAACCGAAATTTAAAGCGAGAACGTGATTGGATGAATACAGTGCGGCCTGTGCCGGGGCCTGTGATTGGTGATTTGTTTTACACGTGTTACATGCATTGTGTGATGAGTATCTGAAGCATCTATAAAGTGCCACCAGACTCCGTGCCCCCCCCCTCCTCCAGCAGCGGGTCATGGAGAGTCATCCGACCCCCAGCCGAGGCGTCCGCTCAGGCCCAGAGAGCTTTGCAGTAGGAAATGACTAACAGGAGGAGGGCGAGAGGGGAGGAGAGAGTCCCTGCCCTGCTCTGGGATGCTTCACGCTAGCGGTGGGTTTAACCCTTCCAGTGCTGTGCTGGAGAGTGGCATGTGGCTGTAACAGGACTCGTATAAGAGGGTTAAAAAGCCCCCCAGCAGATTGATAGGATGCATAAAAAGCGTTGCCCTCCACAACAGATAATCACTTTGGGCACAAGGTGTGACTTTTCGGGAGTTAATAGAAATTAACATTTATATGAACGCCTGTAACCGCGGACGCCCGTGTTGTAGACGTCACCCGGTTGCGTTGTTTAAACGTTTCCATGTATCCTGCGCTCGTCTGCTGGGCATTGCGGGCTTTTCACACGCCTGATACCCTGCAGAATGCTGACTGTGTGCAGGACACAGCTGTCTGGGTAAAGGTTCCGCGTTCCGAGCCGCGGATGCGTCGGTTCTGTCACCTTACGAGACAGAAAGAGAACTTCACGCCAAGAACATCTGTTCCCAGAAATAAGCAGGAAGTGGTCAGAGGCCCTGGCACATAACCCTTGGCACGTAGCCCCTGACGCAGGGCATCAGCCCCGGACACCCACCGCAGGGCATCGCATCCCCGGCCCCCGACACAGGGCACACATTCTGACGCCCAGCTAGGGCCCCATCACAGGGCGCAGGCAAACACTTTGCTATAAGGATCGTTAGCTGGACTTAGTTATATACACAGGGCATATGAAATATGTGGCACCAAGTCACCCCTTTAAAGCCCCCCACCCTGTCCTTACACCTCCCTGCCCAGGGGCTCCCACCAGTCCCTCCACTTCATTGCCCAGGGGCTCCCACCAGTCCCTACAATTTCCTGCCCAGGGGCTCCCATTCCAGAACACACTTTGGGCCTGCGGTACGTCACGCAACAGCACATGAAGCAGGCCTGTGTGAGTGACGTCACACAGTCCGACAGTTGCTCACGCGGGGCCCCTGCTACCGCCGCCATGTGGCCCTCTCACCTCGTTGAGCTGTCTCTCGGCCGCCTCCCGCAGGCCCGGGTCCATGGTGCCCCGAAGGGCCTCGATCAGGCGAGCGGGGTCCATGTCTGTCAAGTAGTCAGCCTAGTGCCGAGCTCTGCACATGGAGCAGCCGCCGGCGCGAAAGGAAGGAGAGTGTCCAGGGCCCGGAAACACCTCCCCCCGCCGCGCGTCACTTCTGGCCCCGCCGCGGAGGACCATGGGACCTGTAGTCTGAGCGCAGCCTGCGTTAATAAAGGGAGAGGTGGCTGGCTGAGGGTCTCGCGGGTCGCGCTGACAGAGCGTCAGCTGGCTGAGCGTAATGGGAGTTATGTTTGATCAGGGTTAGTGAATTCTGCCTCCCCAAACGGATCTGCGTGATGGGCGCCGCACTCCCGGTACATATAATATCCGGAGGAATGTGTGACGGTGGCTGAGCATCATGGGAATTTCCTTCTTACATGGAAGTCACGGAGGGGGCTCTCCGGCAATCCGGCTGGCTAGATGGGAGTTGCATCCTACACGTGCTGTGCCAGGGGGTGGCTGTCCCTGGGGACGGACCTGTGTGCACCTATGTGAGGGTTAAACGGGAGCCCACCGTGCGCCACAGGTCATAGTCTATGCCCCCCCTGTGGGGTGCATTATGCGGGCCCCTGTTCATCACACTCAGCCATGGCTCATGAAATCTCTAAAATTAACAGTTGCTTTTGTAGTGTAAGGAAGTTTTACTTTACTGAGAGGGTGGTAGATAAGTGGAACAGCCTCCCAGCAGAAGTGGTAGAGGGTAATACAGTGAGGGTATTAAACATGCGCGGGATAGACATACGGATCCTGAATTTAAGACGAGACCAACGACTGTTTAGGGTTTGAGTCTTTACAGCAGGAGAAATGGGCGACTAGACGGGGGCCGGATGGGGCCGATCTGCCGACCGGTTCTGTATGTAACCCCTGGAGGAAACCCAGCGATCACCAAAGCCCCTCTGTGGGGTTACCGCTCATATAATACTAGCGTGCTGCCCCGCGGCTTCTGTACGATTCCCTAACGTCTTTACGATTCCGCTTCCCCCTCAACACCTCGGCTAAAAACAAACGCGTCAAAAAGTCAATGAAAAAATCTATTTCAGGCGGCGATAATAAAACGCACGGGGGGGCTGAGGCGACAGCGCATTCACGAAAGGAATACACACGGGGGGGGGGGGCGCTCTCCTTCTCAGGACCTGCATGTCTAAGGAGGTAATCGTCAGCTCAGTGACATTCACAAACTGTGGCAGGTGCCCCCTTCGGTATACATGCCTATTAAATAATAAAAGGGCAAACCATCCTGCGATCCTCGAACGTCCCGGGGGGGAGATTTATTTATAAAAAGAAGTTCTGACGCAAAGTTTTAGAATGTAGTCTTATCACCATAGCAACCAACAGAGCGGTGCAACCAGTGGCAGGATTCGTACGATTCTGTACACCTTTTGCTAAATTCCTTTTATTTTTGGCTTAAAATCCCCCCAAAACATTTTAACGAAACCCCTTGAGGAATCCGGGGAGGGCGTGAAGCTTCGTACCCCATCTTTATTCTGGGGCAGTTCTTTCGCGTGACGCCGTCTGTCTCGCCCCTGCAGCTGCACGCAAAGCAACGGTCACCTAAAGAGACGGCTAATTATACACACGCCGAAAATAGAAGCATCTGATTGGCTGCGGCCGCGATAGGGAGCGCTTACTAAACGGCGCAGACGGAATGCAAGATTCATCGTACGTTCTGATTAACGCTTGGCGACGGTGCAAAATCCGGCCTCCCAAACCTGACCCCCCGATCCGCGCGAACGCCAGGACGTTGATGGAAAGGAACGGCTATGAGGGCAGAAGTCCTGGCAAATCAAGGCAGTTGGCAGGTGTATATGAGGTTGCAAGGCTGTTCACAAGGGATATCCATTGTGCAAATACCTGAGGAGTAAAGGGTTAAACATGAAACAATTCACCTTCTTAAAAACGTATTACTCTGGTGTAGAAGCTACAATATATATATATATACGGCCCAAAGTTCTTGGCAGGAACATTGTATGAAAACGCTGCTATATCTAGATTGCAAGCTCACGCGCCGGGCCCCCAGCTCCTGTTGTATCTGCCCGTGTAAAGCGCGTCCTGGATTTGGTGACCCGGATTTGGTGCCCCGCGGTAAGTTGTACCTCGTTGGCGCTTCATAAAGAATAATAATTCCTGACGTCTCTGAAATCAGCCGCTAAGCAGACCATCAGAAAAGAAACAGGAGAAATGGTCGTTAAGCCGTTTAAAGGGTTAACCCGGGACATATCAAACATTACCGGCGGCGATGAGGTCACCCGCAAGGTTTTACATCATCATTTGTTTATGGTCTGGGGTCTCAGTAATCACTGGAGACTCCCTCTGCTGCCCCCCCCCCGACACAGTGACATAACAAAGCAGGTTATCAGTCGATCCATACTTTGTGCTGACCCAATAACCGCCCCGTAACTGGCAGGGCTTTTTGCCCCAGTCTCGGGGCAGATTCTTGGGGTCACACAGTCTGACGCCTTCCTATTCTCCCCGCTGTGATCATATATGAGACTCCCATTTGGAGCTTTTGCTCCCGGTATGTTATGGGTGATATCCCTGCTTGAATTCAGGTGAAGCATATGTTTAAATAACGGTGAGTCAAGGTTTCCATTTGCCGTCACTCCATAGAATTACTCACAATGAGCTAATACAGCACCGGAGATGTTAAGAACACACAGAAATTGATTTTATTCAGCGTCCCAGGCGGTTTGGCCTGCACAATGTATAGATCAAATAGGAAATCACATGACCGCTCCCTTTATAATGCAGGCTGGGTTTCCTCCGGGTTCCTGCCCCATTGCATGAAATCAGGTTTGTTTTGTGGCCCCTAATGCATTATAAGAGTCCTGAGCCCACCGTCACGTGTCTGTAGAGTTACCCCCTACGCCTGCATCGGCTGTCACAGCCCCCTGAGTTACCCCTCCTACTCTTGCGTCGGCTGTCACAGCCCCCCGAGTTACCCCCGTCCCCGGCCTCAGAGCCTGCGCCGTGTTACAGATCCAGTCATGTCAGCGTTACCATAGAGCAGCTCTGTACCAGACAGTAACGCTTTACCATCGAGAGGAGGCCTTGTAGCCAGAGCGCCACCCTGCTCCTTGCACTTCCTGGTTGGAAGTGTTCCCGCTGTGCTGAGCCGGCTTGGTGCGCATGTGCAGTTACCGCAGCTCAAAGGTCTCAGGCGGAAGTAGCCGGCTATTGAGATTTGACACCTCGCCGGTGACCGGTCACACACACCGCAGACATGGCCAGGCCCCGGGAAACCGACACATCTGCTGGGGACACAGAGAGCCGGCGGAAGCAGGAAGAGTATATCCAAGGTGATGACTTGGGGGTGATAGCTAGGGTCACTATGGGGGCTGGCAGTGTGTGTATGATTAAGGGGAGGTAAGAGTGACATAACGGGGGACCGACTCGGATGAGTGACTACGAGGGGACCGACTCGGATGAGTGACTACGAGGGGACCGACTGGCGTGAAGGCTGCCAGTGTGACGGTCTGTGCCTCTCTCTAGTGACTGCTCTGGGGGTGAGTTTGGAACCGAACAGTACCGGTAAGAGTGACAAGGAGGGGCCCGGCCGGCGTGCACGACAACACGGGGGCCGACTGGGATGAGCGACATAGAGGGGCCCGGCCAGCGAGTGCGACATCACGGGGGGCCGACTGGGATGAGTGGCAAAGAGGGGACTGGTGTGAAAGCTGCCGGTGTGAAGGTCTATGCCTCTGGGGTCTCTAGAGTGGCTCCTCCGGGGGTGACTTTGGAACTGAACAGTACCGGTTATAATTTAGTGTCAGTCGGAATCATTTCTGGTACGGGGCAGTTTGGCATCTGGGCTGATACCGGCTGGACCGGCCAGTCCTGTTTAGCTACTGGTGTTTACGCTGCCGTCGTGATAAGTCCTGCGCGGCGGATCTCCCTCGGCACACAGATAACTGTCTCTCGCTTTTATTCCGATCTGTAATTTGTGGATCGTCTTTCTCTTTGCGCGGCGCAGTAATCCCGCGATGACAGTTTTATTACACAGGCTGCGCGGCGACATCACAGTCAGGATTTGGCTGTGAAGTCTCGACCTGACCTTTTATTAAACATCATTAAGTAAAGCGGGTTTTATTCACCGTTAACCCCGTGGAAGCCGGCGGTTCTCGCGTCTCTGTAATTGTTCCTTTAGAACATTTTCCGTCCCTCTGCAGCCGCTTTTACTTGAAGAAACGAGCGTTCTCCTTCCTGACTCTTGGATGAGCTGAGATCTTTGTTGCTGGCTCGATATTTTTTTTCTTTGCCAAGAGTAATCATTATAAACCTTTGGCACTAAAAGACGCGTTCTCCTCCTCGTCGCGCATACTGAACGAGGCCGCTGACCTCTCTTGGCGGTGAACTCTCTTAATTTTTACCGCCCTCGCTGTTACGCTCTCTTAGCTTTGCTGAATGTGAGATTAGGGTGTCTTGCGGTGTCATCAGTGCATTGTATAAATACACAAAACGTGAAGTCTTTTATAGTATAAGGGGCCAGGTGCATGCTGGGAGGGATCGGGGGATTTTAACGCATTGTGCTTCGGAAAGCTGATGTTCTTGGTAAAAGAAAAAAAAGACATTAATTTGTCTGCCTTACCAGTGGCCGGCAGATACTTTCCTGGAATGTAATAATCACTCGATGGTTTTAGTGTTCAGCCCCAATAATCCAGCACGCCGGGGAGGTCTGTGTATCTGTGAGCTGCGTGTTTATTGGTGTTTTGTTTGACGGACTGCACGTACCGACGCGTTTTACGTTTATCTGCGTTTTTCTCGTTTTGTAGGAAAAGCTCATTCCGAAGGAGGCTCCGCGCGGACGTCGCTCCTCATCCTCCTGTCCATATTCCTGTCTGCTGCGTTCGTGATGTTCCTCGTGTACAAGAACTTCCCGCAGCTTAGTGAGTGCGTATCTTCCACACCCCGCGGGGACAGCGCTGTGTGTCAGTCATTAATACATTGTAAATGTAACTTTCCAGTAAGCGCACTACATTGCAGGCATTTAAAGAAAGGGTTAATAAGGCTCTTTACTCCTGGGGGGCCACAGAAGAGAAGAGTGTGAGATACTAGAAGCTGTTCTGTGTCCCTTTGATAGAAACGTTTAATGTTACGGAAGGTTTCCCGCTCCAGGCCGCTTTCCCTTTGGTCAGTGACCTGCTTGGTACACAAACGTATTCTCTGATTGTACCCCGCTGCTGAATATGTTGGTGATATTATGATTGATATACAGTAATTGGTGCTGGTGAATAAAACCAGCTTATTGGCAACAAGGTATCCTTCCTGTTGCCCCCCTGTGTGACCCAGGCCGGGGGGGGGTGGGCTTTTTTGGATAATTTTCTTGTCTTGCTTCCTGCAGAGAAGAACGAGAGATGATCAAACTCCCGCGAGACATGGACGATGCCAAGGCGCTGGGAAAAGTCCTCTCCAAGTATAAGGACACTTTCTACGTGGAGGTTTTAGTGGCCTACTTTGCCACGTACGTCTTGTATCCTTTTTCATACCACCAGGTCCCCGTTCGGTTCAGTCCGTTACGGCAAATGCAAACAAGAGTCCTGTAGACTCCTCTCTGGTAACCTCTGCTGCTGCCGGCACTTCCTCTGGGGGCTTCTATGGCGGAGCGCGGGCGTGACGTCACATCCCGGTACTCCATCATAGAAGCCCCAGCAGAACTAACGGGCAGCAGAGGTTGTCTACACGCATTGCGCAGACGTCCACTGGCTGCCCCCACTAGACACCAGGGAGTCTGGAGAAGTAAGTTGGGGGAGGGGGGTATTTAATGGCATTCAGGTTTAAGGCATATCTCGGGGGCAGGTTGGAAAATAAAAGGAAATTAAAACAAAAAACATATTTCTCAATCATAGCGCGGTGTATGAGTGGAGCCGTGGGCCGGCTATAAGCTTTGCTCCATTCCGTGTTTCTCGATCCGCCGCATCCTGCTGGGCGATTACAAATCGTTATATTTGCAGCATTTTCATTTGTTGCGAAACTGATTTATTGTAACGGATATTTGTTATTCTGCTACCTTTTTTTTGTGTTTAGTGTTTTATTTATTTATTAGATCCTTAGCTTGAGTTTCTCAGCCTGCAGACCTTCGCTATTCCAGGATCCATTTTTCTCAGCATCCTCTCCGGGTTCCTCTACCCGTTCCCTCTTGCACTTTTTCTCGTGTGTCTGGTAAGTATGTACGGTTCCCGTGGCCGTGTTTCTTTCCGTGTTTTCCAGTATGGTGACCGGGATTAGAGTTCATTGAATTGGCGGTTAGCTGTGTCTAGGGGGTCACTGGTGTGATTTTGGCATGGTTGTCGGACCGGCGTGATCGTGTTTTAGCCTGAATTTCTGCAGTTCATGTTTCTTGCCATTCTTGCCCCACAATAATCTGTCTCCTCTCCTCGATTTCCAGTGCTCGGGGCTGGGGGCTTCGTTCTGTTACATGCTTTCCTTTCATGTGGGGCGACCGATGGTCTACAAGTACCTGACGGACAAGGCAGTAAAATGGTCTCAGCAGGTAAGAAAACCATAACATCCGGTGCTTTCTCAAACAAAAAAGAGAGTGCGAGGATGAGGCAGCTAACGGCGCATGCTCAGACTCGTAGTGCAGAGCAGGGGTAGTCGGCGGCGATTAAATGCTCGGCATGATCCTCGTTCCCCTCTGAACATTTTGTAACGTTTTACCCGTTCCCATGGTATTCCGCGTGTAATACACAGCGCTCCTCATACCATGCGTTCCTCACATGTATGTCAGAATACCGAGCATGGTATTTGCTTTGAGATGAATTGCTGGTGCCATGTACATGGTTTATAACCGGCATCACTTTACCGTGTGCCGACTGGCCGTGCCGGCATATTACTGGAGATCAGGAGCGGAGGATAAAAGCTGTGTGTGAATAGCACCGGTCTGCGCTCCTGTCTCGGTATTGCTTGCTTTCCGTTGATGTTCCGTTTTCATCCTTGTGATGCCTCCTCTGGATCTCTCGGTATCCGACGTGCCGTTTCCCGGTTGTGCATTTAATGGCGGTTTGCATTGGCGCCGTCTCCTCAGAAGTCTGCTGGAATCGGTGGGTTTGGGTGAGCGGTCTCTGTGCCGTCGGCCCTCTCATCGCCGTGAGAGCGTCACTAATTCAGCCCGTTACCCTTATCGTTAAGAGATAATCCGCTCTCTGCTATCGCGCCCGTCGGCTCTAACCGTGAACCCCAGGACCTGAACGTCATTCTCGTGCGTCCGTCTGTCCGTCTGTCCGGCTGAAGAGGCTACTAGCCACAGCTGTTGGCCAGAAGTGACCGTGCAGATTTAGGATAAAATGTCCATTTGTTGATTGCTTGCTGTTTTTAATCTCGTCGTAGAGCCGCGGTATTCACAAGGATCCTCTGGCTGGGGGTTTGCGGCCCATTTTCCGGTTTAAGTGTAATATTCGTGTTTTTTTTTTTTTTCTTCTCCAGGTCGAGCGGCACAGAGAGCATCTCATCAATTATATCATATTTCTGCGAATAACCCCTTTTCTTCCAAACTGGTTCATTAACATCACGTCTCCCGTCATCAACGTCCCTCTGAAAACCTTCTTCTGGGGAACGTTTCTTGGTGAGTTTTGCCGATCGTTGGTGTCGGGAGCCTCCTGCCGGGAACGGGGGGGGCACGGAGGGCATTAATAGCCGCGTTACTCCACCTATAAGTAACACTCACTTCCCGGGGTTATAAATAGAGGTGTCAGGACCGAGATATGAGGTGGCGTGGGGAGGGGGGGCAGAGTGATACGGAGCAATACCACCCGCGTGCTGTGAATTCCAGGCTACGGGGTTTATTATCACATGGAGACCCCCTGGGGGGCTTGTAACTTTGCAACTTTCAATTATTTTACTATAGGAACCAGATTGAAATATACTTTTTAAATGAATTTACGCCGAGTCCCGCAGGTTAACCCCCCCCGATCATGCAGACGCCTTAATAATAATTATTAATAATGTGGGGGCTTTACCACGCTCGTGGCCCGTTCAGCAGCTGCAGCTTTTATTGTTACTGCCAGGAATTGTACGTTTCGGGGGACTCTGGTGACGCCGGTGGCTCTTTTGCAGGTGTGGCCCCTCCGTCTTTCGTAGCCATTAAAGCAGGGACCACCCTCTACCAGCTGACCACCGCGGGAGAAGCCGTGTCCTGGAATTCCGTGATCGTTCTCATGGTCCTGGCCGCGCTCTCCATCCTTCCCGCCGTCCTCCAGAACAAACTGAAGAAGAAGTTTGAATGAGCAGTGCGGCCCAGGACCCCAGCCGGGGGGCCGGAATTCTATACGTTTTCTACGGACTCCGATTTATTAAGATTAATATTGAACATTTATTACATTTTGAGCCTCGATTTACTTTGCAGGTCAGACTATTAACCTTTAAACGGCTTTGGAATCAGAATTTTATAAAGCGCCACGACGCAGGACTCGGGGGTCTCTGCTACCCGGCCTCAGAAAGCTCGGTTTCATAACGTCAGCGGCTGACCGCACTCCCCGGGCCCGTCCCGGTAACGGTTGTTGATCGAGTGCTGCTAAGAATGAGCAGAACGAGGGGGTGTTTACAGCAGCGCTCTCTCCGCATGTAACGCGCGATGTGAACGCAGCGGACCCTCTCTGACCAAACCCCCCCGTTTTACTCCATACATCATGGTGCGTCTTTCACACTGAAACGATACGCCGGGGGGGGGCCTGGCCCGGTAGAGACGCACTAACAGGACTGGTTATTCCCAGCGCGGGGACCACGTGCTTTTTATGTGCTTTTATTTTACTAAACCGTTTTGTTTTCATTTATGACCTGGATTTAATGTATGCGCAGCGGCCGCCCTTATCGCTAGTTCTCCGTGATAACGTTATTCCTCCCCAGTCCCCGACGCCGGTTGGTCTATAGGGTCTACGTCAGGGAAGCAGCTGTTAAGTTGGTTTTCGGTTCTGTAACCGGACCCCCGCGGCTGTACGAATGAACCTTTCTTGGCGATAGCGACTCCTCTTCATGCATCCCGGATCGGAACCGGGGGGGCGCCAGCTCCTGTTTTGTGAAAAAGGGTCTGTTTTTCGTAACTTCCAAAATATGGACTACTCCTATTGGGATGATGTCATCTTCCAATTCGTTGAATAAAATGATGTGATACGTGTTTCTGGAGTTTTTGGGTAATAATCGTGTTTTGGGGGGCAGACGCCGTGGTTTTTAGTAATGGGGGGGTACAGGGGGGCTCTGGCCGTGTGCAGACCCAGAAAACAGAAGGGACCCTGAAGAGGCTGTTCCAGTACATTAACCTTGCCCATTGCCTGGACATTCCTCCAATCCTCCAACCAAGGTGGGGGCCGGGACCCTCCATATGCAGCAGTCTGGCTTGGCTGGTCGTATCTTTTTTACGGCCCCCCGGGACCGCTGTACCGTCCTATGAGGTCATACTTTTCCGGTTTAACTCTTATACCGACGGTTAAGGAACCAGATGAGAGAACGATGGGGTATTTTCCGGGGCAGAATGTTCGGTTTTAGGTAGCGTTGTTTCATTCGCTGGCCCTCGGGCTGTACGTTTATACTGAGAATATATATTTACATTCACACTTCTGTCAGCTTGGTTTTTTCCTCCCCACTGCTGTTCCCGGGCACTTTATTCGGTGCGGAGTTTAAAGCCTTTGCTCGAGGTCAGCGTGGAGTCGCTCCGTTGGCTCGTTGTTTGTGCTGCGTGGCGATGCTGATCATTCCAACCAGAGGCAGCCAGATGAACACCGTACAGATTTCCAATTCCCATCACTCTGAGGCAGCCTTCTCATGCAGCGCACTGGAGCTGGAATGCCTGGATAGAGAAAGACCCCCTGCCTATTGCTATCATTACAGCCCCCTCACCGTCCTTACTCTACACCCCCAGAGGAGCCTCCTCACCGTCCTGATTACACCCCCAGCCCCTACTGATTGAGGGGTCCTGACTCTGCACCCCCAGCCCCTACTGATTGAGGGGTCCTGACTCTGCACCCCCAGCCCCTACTGATTGGGGGGTCCTGACTTCTAGCACCCCCAGCGCCCTACTGAATTGGGGGGTCCGCTCTGCGCACCCCCAGCCCCTCACTGATTGGGGGTCCTGACTCTAACACCCGCCAAAGCCCCTACTGATTGGGGGGTCCTGACTCTGGCAACCCCCAGCCCCTACTGATTGGGGGGTCCTGGACTCTGCACCCCAGCCCCTACCTGATTGAGGGTCCTGACTCTGCACCCCCAGCCCCTAACTGATTGGGGGGTCCTGACTCTTGCAGCCCCCCAGCCCCCTACTGATTGAGGGGTCCCTGACTCTGCACCCAGCCCGCTACTGATGGGGGTCCTGAACTCTGCACCTCCCAAGCCCCTACTGATTGGGGGGTCCTGACTCTGCACCCCCAGCCCCTACTGATTGGGGGGTCCTGACTTTACACCCCCAGCCCCTACTGATTGAGGGGGTTTTGTCATTAAGCCCCCGGCCCTTGCTGCTTGGTGGGGCATCTGTCATTAACCCTCCTGCTTAACGCTGGGATGCCGGTGACGTCACCTTCCTGCGCATTGCGCCTGTGCAGCTCCGCCTCCCGCGCAGGAAGCCCCGCCCCCACTCGCACAGCTGGCCGGGGCGCTTCCCGTGATGCAGTGCGGCGGAGCCCGCGGACCCCGGAACCCCAGACCCGGGCCCCAGCGGCAGCCATGACTGCGGAGGTGGCGGAGCAGCTCGGCCACCGGGGCCGTTCGCCGATTACTTCGTCATCAGCGGGCTGGACACGGACACCGGGCTGGAGCCGGACGAGCTCTCTGGTAACGGGGGCAGTATGGGGGGCTGATGGCAATAACACTGGTATTGGGGGGTCGGCCTGCCTTTTTCTACAGGGGTATAGAGCCGAGGGGTGGGGCAAATAACGGTCCGTCATTACCGCTATGTACTGGGATATGGAGTAACCCTGAGGGATGTATGTAGGGGTAAGTCAAGGGGTAATACAGAAGGTATGGGGTACAATACTAAGGCAGATACAGGGGTACCACTGAGGGGTGTAGGGGTAATTTAGGGGGTAACACTGGGGGGGTATGGGGTAGATACCGGGGTATCTCTGAGGGGTAGGCAGCTCTGCAGCACCATGTTTTGGGGTATTATAATACATGGGGTGAGAGAAGGGACTGAAGAGTATAATGCCCCGGTGGGGGTAGATACATGTGGGGAGGGGTAACACCATATATTTCCCCCAAACTATCTGACAGGCGGCCGGTTTATATTACAGGTTCTACTGGGTCCGGAGTGTATTTATCTGGGGTACGGGGGTATCACCGAGGGGGTTCTGTGACTGAACATCAGGTGTGTGATTGGATAGTACTTGGGCCACTTGTTATTGGACGGCCCCTGGGTCCCGAGGCCATGTGTGGTTGGACGGCCCCTGGGTCCCGAGGCCATGTGTGGTTGGACGGCCCCTGGGTCCCAGGCCATGTTGTGGCTTGACGGCCCCCGGGTCCCGAGGCCATGTGTGGTTGGACGGCCCCTGGGTCCCGAGGCCATGTGTGATTGGATGGATGGGCCCCTTGTTGTTTTATTACTTTTCTTCATCATTGACATCCAAAGTCTACCGGGGGCACTTTACTGACTTTCCCAGCAGGGGCCCGGGGGCCACACACCTTTAGCAGTGGTGGGGGTATCTGATAAGTATTTGACAGACGGCGCTTTATCTGCCGCACCGAGACCCAAACCGGCCCCAGCGGCTCCTGCAACCCCGACAGCTTTATTACAACCAAATAAGCTTTATTTACATAAATTCTCATTGGAGGGTCGGATGGGAGCAGAATTCCCAATTTAACCATCAGAGCACAGGGTGACCTTACGGTGCCCTTCGATTAACCCTACGAGTGCCACAATCTCCATCTGGGGTTTAACCCTTTGACTGCCAATGCAATAGATTGCCTACCCCTCCTGCTAGTCCCTGCGAGTTTATTGGCAGTGAAGGAGTTATTAGAGTGTGAGCTTTAATCTGAATCGAGCGCCGGGCGGCATTAACCCGTTTGCTCTGGCCGTAAGTCATAACGGTATCTGTGAATTTGGGGCCGACTGATGATGTCATAATTATTATTAGGCATCGGCACTGAGAGGCGAGCGGAACGAGAGGGAACGTCAGCCGGAATCACGTTTAACCCCTGCTGGTTCTAAGGCGGAATTGGGTCGGGTCTTTGGATATTTATTCTTTAATCCTGCGGTTAAAGCACCGGCTTTGGTTGTTTATGTAGATTCCGGTCTCGGAATGCAGCGTTTTAGGAACCGGCTAAACACTAAAGGTGTCCGGGGGTCCGGTTGGTTCTTCCTTTTCTATTAAGAATCTGTTTTTCCTTATTTACGGACGGGGCGAGCGCTCTGCGATTGTAAGCTCTTGGGCTGCGTGCGTTTCTTTTGCCAGTTGCTAAGTAAGAAGAGCGTTTGGTCTATTTCTGGTTAGGGAGCGATCCTCTGAGTGCTGCTCTTTTGCCACCTGTGGCCCCGGGAAGCTCCTCGGAGACACCGCTTGCAGCTATGGTAATAGATTATGGCCCCTGCGGCCGGTCGGTATCCAGTTTATTTACCCGCGGGGTGTTATTTGCCGAGCAGGGCAGAGAGTCCCTAAATTACCCCCATCTAACGGCCCCATTGACAGGGTCCGGCACGGCGTGTGAATGGACCCCTTCATATGTGTAAAGCTGCTTTCAGACGCGGTGAAGTCAGATCTGTAACCCGCTAATGAATGAACAATAGTTTATTCATTCGCACTCAGGATAAATTATAACGCGACTGCTGAGTG
>VKOC01005953.1:0-24383 GCA_009364415.1 Spea multiplicata
ATTTAAGAAGCATGTAATTATAACAAATAATAAAAGAAAAATCCCTGTGAAAGTGATTATTGTACCACTAAATTAATATATTTATAGTGGATTGGACATAGAGTTGTATACTTCCTATATGTCTGATACGTTCACACAATCAAAAGTATTGTCTGACTTGCGCGTAACACCAACTTGCCAAGAAATATACAATTTAGGTTCTAAAAATGGGTATGAAGCCATTCTTGTTTCCTCAAAGTGTGTCTTTTACCCCACACAGAGAAAAAAGTGATTTAAATATTTGCTTAAAAAAAAAGACACATGCAAGGGAGTTGGGAAAGATTTTATTCCTTCCTTCGACAAAACCATCAGGGACTTTACCATACCAGGGCTGGATGCAAAAAAACACGAGCATAGAAGGAGTCTGAAGGAACACCAATGTCTCTGGTTGCATTCTACTAGAAGAGATGTATAATTATTTATTGTACAAAAGGTTATCATAAATTGTACTAAAACAAATCAGTCTGTCATGGATATAACGACACATGAAAACACTTTAATTTGGGGCGGACTGTCCTGTCTTAAATGCATATTTTTTATTTTTACTATATTTACTATGTGTCTTTAAATGCAGGAAAAAACATAGGGAATCAAAAGGATTTGTCTGATGTTCCTAGTAATGAACATTCATATGAACAGGTTGAATCAGGTAAGGAATGAACATTTTTTTTAATTGTTAACATAATAATATAATAATAATTAACATGTAGCCTTATATGTGATGATTACAATGAAAACTATCCCTGGTTTATAATTATTTATTATCTAAAATATTAATTAAATCATCTAAAACCAACCAATCTGTCCAGGATATAATTACCAAAGAAACCAAGTTAATGCTTTTTATTATTAGACTTTTTTTAACGAAAGAAAGGAATATGGGGAATGTTCTAAGTAATGGGCATTCATATGAACAGGTTGAATCAGGTAAGGATTTTAAGAAAAAAAAAAAATGTAATTTTAAGAGACGTGACAATTACAGATAAAAAATAAGTTGAATTGATTGTCTTATGGATTCAAGGCCAGCTTGACATATTGTTGGGCTAGCCTCCAAAAGACTTAAGGAGGATAGAATGGGCGAGATTTCTACAACTTGAGAGTGAAGTCATATTTCCGCTTCCTGCCCAGAGACTAAATAGAAACAGAGAACCTGGAACCAGCACTGAGCCTCCGGGTTAAACTCAGAGAGCTCTCAGGCACGAGAAATACATTTCAACTTCTTTATATACTTGCCTCATTTGTGATAACAAATACCATTTTTCCATGCAGTTGTAAAGAATAATGTGAAAGTGGCAAAAGACTTCAATGAGGCCTCAGGTCAGAAGGTGTATCAGAAGTCGCAATCGGTGAGAAGATACTTTTATTCTCTCAAACTTTTCAGGGATTTTTAAAAAAAACAATATTTATCTATTTATCTATCTGTCCATCTATCTATTTATGTATAAAATTATATATATATATATATATATATATATATATATTGTATTTTGTGCTTGGGCAATATATGTTTTGAGGCATGGACTTATGTATATATGCTATTGGTCTTTAATGTAAAAATTTCCTGTAAGTGAGGGCTAGACTTCCCATGACCCGATGGTGAGAACTGCCCATTTCTAGAAACAGACACAATGCTCTTAACTTTTTAAAACGAACACAGGAGGCACTAAGAATTTTGTTGGTCTTTTAACTTACTGTTAAAAGTCCCTTGTCATCCTACTAAAGAATAATGCATAGTTCACTTTCCTGTCAGTACCCTAATATGCGTTCTTCTACAAAGATAAAAATAGTTGAGTCTGAAGATTTGCAGCTGCCTCCTTCTTCTGTGGTCAAACTCCTCTTGAAATCCATGGGTACACTTTCTGTGCGTGTGCATGGGAGCGTGAACATAGTATTGCCTGCAGTGTATACCATGCAGTAAGTATATCACGTGCACGGAGATGCGCTCGATTGAACAGATATCTTGCATGGAATATAATAGTGGAGGGGCAAGTGCATATTGAGGGCTTCTGCCAACGCACTTAAAGAGGGGGTGAGCGGGATCAGAGCCAAATGTCGCTTTCCTGTCTGGAAACACACTGTTCCCAAGGCCATGGAATCAGCTATGATTTCTTCAGCCTCCAGGTAAGATCCCATCACTTTACATGCCAATCTAGTTCAATGTTTGTTGTATATATTCATGTAATCTGTATTTTTTTTTGTTAAGAAATTATTATTATTTTTTCTGTCCAGGTGAAAAAAATAAAGTGAACGTGGCAGATGATTCCGTTGAGTCCTCAGGCCAGCGTGTGTTTAATCAGAAAGTTAAATCAAGTGAGGAAATAATTTTACTTTTATAAACTTTGAAGAAGTTTAAGAAACTAAATATTATAAATAGATAAGACATGTGCTTTGAGGCAGAAATGTTTTGCTAATTTGGGAGACATTAAGCATGTTGTTGGACGTAAACAAAAGAATGCCTATTTTGGGACAGTGTGAAATATACTTTTCACGTCCCAATGAAGATATCTCCTGTTGAGGAACGTTGACCTGAGAACATTTAATTCTTAATTACAGCTGATAGCTTTTATTGGGTCACTGAAAAAGACGTAGAGTCTAAGCTTTTGGTATCTCAGAAGTCTTTCTCTAGATGGAATGATTGTGGCCCAACAAAACATAATAGCTATCAATAAAGACTCCGCTTCTCTTCGACCAATACGGCTTTATTCCTTATGACTTGAGAACACCCATTTCCTTGAGCATATCAATCGTATCATAGCTGCACAACTTGTGAGCCAGAAATCCGTAATCACTTCACACATCCATGATTTTAGCGTTACAACCCAAGATGAGTTCACATCATTAGTATCTCTCGTTTGTCTCTACTTGTCATCCTATGCCATGAACCATAAACTACCTTGATCAAAGTCAATATTTAACATGAAGTAAACAGTCTTTCTATACATATTTTACTTAATTTTCTCTATTGTTTGCTTTACACTCCGTAGCTACAATACACATTTCTCAGTATGATTAAGTAGTAGGCAAAGATCTTAGTTCCTTCAAGCATGTTGGCAAAGGAAAAAATCATATAGAAATGCAATGTATAGCAAACTACATATTGTATTAATCATAGATACAATGTGTGACTTATTCTCACTTCTTCATGTAGTGGTAGAGAATAATGCAGAAGTGTCAGATTCAAATGAGTCCTTGGGTCAGCGAGCATTCAATCCTAAAGTAAAAACAGGTGAGAAAATTGTTGTAGTCACAACATGTAAAAGATTTTAAGAAAAGCTCAAAAAAGAAAACATAAAATAGGAATTATATGATACACATGTTATAACTACATATATATTAGAAATTGACATCATAGATTTAAATATAACAAGGCAGATGCATTGTGAATTTATTTAATGACACATTGATTAGTACCTTGTAGCATATTGAGGTACAATCCTTTTTAGATTTTTTAATAAATGTGGAACACATAGAGAATGTTATTCGCCCTTTAATGTAAAGATGGCTGATGATTTTGAGTCAGTGAGGCTTACATCTCCGACATCCCTACGATTATGTTCCCGTTGAAGAACATCGAGTCTTTTGGGTTTATTAGCTAAAGAGGATGATGTCAGGAGATGTTTGTATGAGAGTTATGGTCCAAATCATTGACTTCACCATACATTATTATTAAGAGCCAGTGAGCTTCTTCTGCACGAGTAACGTCTCTGACACTGTATAATGGATGGCTACCTCTGCTAACTTAGGCTAGGTTAGAATGGGGAAAGTAGCTGCTCCACCGGGGGATTATTCCCACCAGCCCTGGAAGCAGATTATTCATTTGTATTTACGTATGTCATAGTATTTTAAAAAGCACATTATATTTTTTTCCATACAGTTGTTAAGAATAAGGGGAAGGTGGCAGAAGATTCCCTTGAGTCCTCAGGTCAAAAACTGTTTAATGTAAAATCTGGTAAGAAAATCCCTATTCTCAAACTTTCAAGGAGTTTAACTGAAAAAATGGGAAAATAAAATAGGAAATCAATAATAAAAGTGTTTTGAGGCAGAGTGATTAAGTGAATTTTCACATAAAGAGGTCTTTGTAGGTATATTTTACCTATTTTTCTGAATTGCTTTCTTGATACTCTGCAGCTACAATATACACATTTGATGTGTGAACCTCGTAATATATTTAAGCACCTCAGCAAACTAATATTGTCAAATAGAAAGGTAATGTATTAACTCTTCTTAAATAAATGGGTTGATCCACAATCAGCCTTCTTAAACTATAGAAATCAGGGTTTAAGCAATAGATTTATTGCCTTCATTTTTCACCGATAAAAATACAACAGGCTAAAATCAAGCAAACTCAACCCTAAATCCTGGAGCTCTCCTGCTCCTTATAGGCAGGAATAGAGAGATAGAGAGTAAAGAGAGAGGAGAGCCAAAGAGATGTCCGACGTGCCAAAAAGTGATGTAAGAAACTCGGGAAAGGAAATCTTGTGAAGATTTCATAAGATTGGTACTCATTTAACTGAAATCTAATTGTTTCTTGGCAACAATTGCAGGAAAATATACAACATTGGACCATTTTTATACCTTTCCACATATAAACCAAGATTGTTGATGTGATAATTGCAAATTTAAATGTGACGGCGTAATAGTGGGATGATAATGTGATAATCATGATATTTTTAACTTCAAGCTGCTGAAAACAGCGATGAGAAGTTGCAGAAAGATGCCTCTGCCCAGTCAAACAGTAAAGAGCCAAGCCAGCTGGATGAAGATGGTGAGAACTGCACATCTTAAATTTCCTCGTTAAGGGTTTTAAATTATGATCACAATATAGATGGCATGAGCAATGGTAAAATGTCTCGTGCCATTTATAATATTGTAATCCATGCAATTAGTTTGATTTTATTTGGCTATGACACATGTCCCTCTTCATCTTCTTTATCGCATTGGACTTGGAAAGAAGGCACTTGTACAAAGTTGTGGTGCAGTCCTGAGCAAATACCACCAAACATACTTAATAAACTAAAATCCTCCAGAGGGTACATTGTACTTATTACAGTTATGTTACTTAACATGTAATTCATTCACTTTGTGGATAATATGTATATTTGTAGGTAGATTGTTACCTAAGAAAGGGAAAAGGGTTTCTTAAAAATGTGTTTTTATATTTACTTTCAAAGTAAGCAGCACAATGGCGGATTTGCTCACCATACTAGTGAGTGGAATTAACTTTGTGTGGAATTACACATTAACAGGGGTATTTTGCTAATTGCTGAATGCAACAGTGCTGCACATCAAACATGGTAACTAATTAGACGTTTAATAACATGGAAAGTATTGATCTCTATCACCTGTTTAAACATACACTGCTATGATTTCATTTTCAGATGTTGAAGAGTACGAAGGTGACAGTCAAAGTAAGGAAGCTCAGTCTACAAAAGACAAAACGGACAAAAAAAATATCAATCAAAGCCCTAACACTGACAGGTCATGGTATTACCAACAAAGAAACCGATATGACCAGAGTAAGTTGGCAGTTTTAGCACTTTTTTTGTTATGCCTGTATGTTATGTCTATATGGTATCTTGTCCTATTACCATTCAATGTCAGAATTGAAGATGCCAAAACACAAGTCATAGCTAACTTTAGAAACAGTCCTCTTTCATTTTCCATCCTAATGGCAAAATTACATCACAAACAATTGTATTAAATATTAGGATATAAGAAGCCAAACATGCCTTCTGTCGTCATGAAATGAATGGCCTCTTTGGTCTGGCAATACCATGTTGGATAGAAATGGTCTGCCGTGTAAACGCACATTGCATAGATTGTGTTCTCATAATTTCTTGAAGTATTTGTTAATAATCGGAATTTGATGTTCCTTTGTAGGTGCAGAGAAGCCTTCCAAGCTGACCTTTATTGCACCAACAACACCACCAGTGTTTAGAAGTGAGTCAATTCAATATGGTTGAAGGCCATAACATTAAATTAAACATCACAACATGAAAAATCATGAACAATTAATTATTTGTGGGTCACAGAACTTTACTTCTGGTTTAAATTGCACACAATGCATTATATTAATAATTTTATTATCTGTGATTGTGCTACGACACATGCATGTATAGTGCATAGTTGCAAAAAAGACAAATACTAGCTGTAAACCAAGTTTAAAATTCTAAGATATCTCATTGTTATTTTAAAAATAAAAAAGACAGACAATTCTGAAATTACGTGGAAGAGAAAATCAATTATTCTTTGTCTTACACAAAATGGGAAATTATTCTATTAGTATACCTTAGTATAGTTTTGTTAGCCATATATTTTTGATAGCCATTTATTTGGAGTCTGTTAAAGGTATCTGATGCCAAGTCCTTCTCTTGGACATAAAAATAATTTTCTAATACTAAATAGGAGTATGCACCGTATGTTATTACAGCTTGGTTAGAAAGTATTCACAACAATGTCCCTTTTCCTTCATGTTATTATAGTTTTCATTTTCAGTATGATAGGTAAATCATAGTTCTGATGATTCTTCTCATGGACTCTAATTTTAAAAGCTTGCTTTATGACTTATAGGTATTTCTACGGCTCACAACGGCCAAGTCTGCAGTACATGGGGTAACTACCACTTTAAGACTTTCGATGGAGACATCTACCACTACCCTGGAACCTGCAACTACTTGTATGCTTCCAACTGCAAGAGCAGTTTTGAAGAGTTTAACATTCAGATCAGACGCTCTGTTGTTAACGCCCTTCCAACCATCAGCCACATTATAATGAAAATTGATGGTATATTCATCGAACTGACCAGTGGAAACATTGCATTTAATGGAGAACCGTAAGTTCACTTTTGTTTTATATTACCACAATTACTATTTGTTTACAGGTGTGTATATGATCCACACCTAAAGCTGATAGAAAATAATTGTTTGTAACTATAAGACCACCTTGAATTTTTTGTTGACCGATGCATCCTTTAGATAAGCCAAAATTGTTGAGAGCCCAACCATGTACCCTAACGTGTTATTGTCAGTTTTGTACATTGTCAGCTTAAATCGCATTGTTTATTTTCACTTTCCTCTGTTGTTATGGAATCTGCTGGTCCTCAAAAAATTCTGTACAGCTTGGTTAGTAAAATAATTTTCAGTGAAGATATTCATATCATTATATTCTCGTATCTTCACAGAGTGGAACTGCCATTCAGCTTCTCAGGAGTCCAAATTGATAGAAGTGGAATATATATAAAAGTCACTGCAAAACTGGGTCTTGAATTTATGTGGAATGAAGATGATGCCATTTTGGTATGATCCACTGTTTTGTAATATATTTACGATACAACCCAGTTATGAATCGACCTGAACAACACTTTCTTTTTATTTTCAGCTGGAACTTGATAAGAAGTTTGCCAATACAACATGTGGTCTTTGTGGCGACTTCAATGGAATTCCAACTTACAATGAATTTATTGCAAACAGTAAGACATTATCCTTTTCATATCCCTTTGGAAGTGTGGTTTGGAAGTATTCAGCAAGGAGGGTTTAATACATGCTGCATTTTTCTAGATGTCCAAGTGTCTGATATCCAGTTTGGAAACATGCAGAAGCTGAATGGGCCAACAGAAAGGTGCCAAGATGTAACTGTGAACCCACAGAACAACTGTACCGATACTGTAAGTGTTACTGTTTCTTAAGAACACCAAGCCCTATGTAATTCTAAAAAAACCCCTAATTTTTTTAATAATCCATCTAGTAAATTGTTCCTAATGCAGATTTTATACACAGAATCATGATCCCAAATTACAGCTCTGACATTTAAGAACACTAGCACAACTCACTTTAGCGTATGAATACCCTATAATATTTCTATATATATTAAAGAATAGGTTCACAATATTCAGGGTTTGTTCTAATGTCCTTATGTAAATTCTTTTGCAGAGGAGATTATGTGAAGTCGTCCTCACCAACTCAGCTTTCTCACCATGCAACGCCCTTGTAGATGCTACACAATACATTGAGGCCTGTGTACAAGATTTGTGTCGTTGTGCACAAAGTGCAGCTGGTTTCTGCCTTTGTAATACCTTCACTGAGTACTCGAGGCAGTGTGCTCATGCAGGAGGGAGACCTAGCAACTGGAGAACGTCCACTCTTTGCCGTGAGTTTACTTGCGCTATTGTGCACGGTCAAAACCTTATGTCTACTTAGTTCCTGTGACACTGAATATAATAATTGTAGGATCTTCAACACATACAATTCCAAATCAGTATTTAATTTAGAAACTGTGCAAAAAAAACCCTTTACTTACGTTGATAAAATTGCCTCAATGTTTTTTTAATTATTACAGCTTTAAATTGCAACTACAACATGCAGTACAAGGAATGTGGCAGTGCGTGTCCAGACACATGCACCAACTCTGAGCGTTCATCGGTGTGTAACAATCACTGCATCGATGGATGCTTCTGTCCTGAAGGTACTTCATTACACGTATAGACTAACTTTAAACATAGCAACCTAGAATATTTTTTTATTTCATGCCACTAATTATAGACATACTTAAATGGTCAGTGTTGAATACAATATATTGCATATTTATATTTTATATCATATTATAGGAACTGTATTTGATGATATAAACAACTCTGGCTGCATTCCCAAGCAACAGTGTTCCTGTACGTACAATGGAAGGGTCTATGCAGCAGGCACTGGATATTCTGAACAATGCCAATCATGGTAACTAGTCTTCAATCATACATGTCTTAAAGGGGTTAATTTTTTTATTTATTTGTCCTTTCGATGTTCCTCTCCAGTGAGACAGGTAAAAAATAAGTCTATCAAGGACAATAAAGTATTGCAATGAGTTTTATTTAAACATTTAAACAACCTTTATGATTTTAGCTCATTAATTGAATTACTCACATCAGAGGTAAGGAGATAGATGTGTCTCAATCCACACCACCTGGGAAGTCCTAGTATCTGATGTAGCTTGGTATATTATTCACCAACAAATTAATTCATCGCCATTTTATTTTTCTTTCTAAGATGTGCATTGCAACAACATACCAGTGCAAATAGAGATTCAATAGTTCGACTAGTGCTATGATGTTCCGTAGTCAATCCACTGAAAGCAGTTATATCTAAATAGTTCTCCACCTTTTTTCGTAATGATAGCATAATATGTTTTGTAAAATGTTTCTATTTCTTACATATTCATTTTATTATTTCATTAGCTCATGTGCTGAAGGAAAATGGAAATGTGTTGAAGCCCCTTGCTCAGGATCCTGCTCTGTTGAAGGAGGATCTCACATCACTTCCTATGATGCCACACGTTACACATTTCACGGAGACTGTAGCTATGTCCTGTCTAAGGTAACCACGTGTGAACATTGTGAAATTTGGGAAACTTTTTTTGTAGTTGTGTATCAACCCCCCCCCATGATCTTAAGTTAGGTAAACGATCTGGTCGCCATACCAAATTATGGAGTTACCTATTTCACAAAAATATTCCTTTAGTTGCTATGGTGAAAATCCCATTTTACTTTAACTTTTCTTTACCGCCTCTCTATGGACAGAATAAATATATAATTGACAAACATTTTGCAAATTGTTAGTCCCCTTCTGAACACTATGCTGTAGATTGTGATATCCTCAGTTCATTATTATCCCTTTTCTTTAGACCTGTAACAACCAAAAATTCAGTGTCCTTGGAGAGCTGCGCACCTGTGGTCTGACAGACACAGAGACTTGCCTAAAGAGTATAACCCTCATTTTGGATGAAGGGAAAGAGGTAATGTCTCTGGAATAATATTAGTTTCTCCTCAGATATATTTGTAAGTAAGGAATATGATTCAACCAAGCAAATCCTTCAACTCTTGTTGTTTCCATGTTCTTACTATTTATTTCTTCTCCGATGTAACAGATTATTTACATTCAGCCTTGTGGAAGTGTATTTGTGAACTACGTATTTACCCAGTTACCAGTTTCATCAGGTATGTCAAGTCTACTTTTCTTTCCTAATAAATAGTAGAAGCATAGGCCTTTATCCTTTTTTGGGATTCATGAGAACTTTCTAGTTTTGCCCCAAAAGCACCATGTTTGACATTAGCTGTCTTTTCACCAAATGTCATTTGACTTATTCTGGGATCACAGATCCACCATTGTTTCAGTTTCATATGCAAGGAAAAGTAGACTAAAATTTAAATTCACAAATCCACAAGTTAAGAATTGGCTAAACCTAGGATTAGGTTGCAGGTAACTTACAGCAGGAGTGTGTGGAGTATCTACTGATCCCAAAAGGGGTTTTAAGTTGGAGCTTGATACATTGAGCTTATATAGAAGCTGTTTTACAGGTCCCAGTGGAATTTGTTAAGGTCTACGGTAGGAGTGACCCTGACATGCTTTATGGGGAAGAATGGTTCACTGTCCCTTGAAACTCCCTATCAAGAACCCACATATTAGAAACAATCACTTCCAAGTTTTCTAAAGCAAGGTTATATACTTGGCTTCTGCTTTTGTAGTTTTCATGATACATTTATCATCTTTGGCAAAAGCGAGAAAATAAATAACCTTTATACCTGTATGAATAATATCACTTTTTAAATGTAAGAATGGTGACAAAGTGGATAGATATTTACTTCCTTTTTGGCAATGATAACTTCATTTTTTATTCACAGCAAGTGCAACAATCTTCAAGCCGTCAACTTTCTACATAATTGTGCAGACTAAAATTGGCATTCAGCTTCAGATTCAGCTTAGCCCCATGATGCAAGTATACATCAACGTCGAACCATCCTACAAAAACACACTCTGTGGTAAGAAATATATTGAACGTGATATGATATAATCCATACATTTAAAATGCTGTATAGCATTGAGCATAGTAGTAGTAGTATTCTATTACTAATCCTCAAGAAGCTACATTGATCGCCCCGATCAGATGGTATAAACCAGAAGTTTCCAAACTGATTTTGCTTACCCCCATTGCAGAAAAAAAAAAATACTCAGTGCCACCCAGGAAATCTATCTGGATCATTCTAGCGCCCCCAGGGTCCGGTATTGCACACTGGGTTATAGTTATAACTATAGAATTTTGTGTTTTTATTTGGAAAGTTAAGTAATTACTACAGGTTTAGCTCTTTGTTACACAATAGATTAAACGTGTATGAAGGTTTTTTCAAAAAAGATTTTATCTCCTTTTATTTTATGCTTCTACCGCCCCCCTATTTTTATTCAATGCCCCCCAATTGCACCTGAGGCTACTACCGCCACCCAGGATCATTCCACTTTGGGAACCACTGGTGTAAACCTTAGGTTAACCCCAACAGTGAAAGACAACTAATAATGCAAGTGCACATGCTTGAAATAGAATGTAAATATAATAGATAATAGATGTTAATATGGACAATAACAATTTATAATGTGATTAATTGAAACAACATAGAACAAACTGAGAGGGAAACCATAATCCGCAATGATAACTCAGTGTTTTCTTTACATTCAGGTCTCTGCGGCAACTTCAACAGAATTCAAGCAGATGACTTCAGAGTGCTCAGTGGAATAACAGAAGGCACCGGATCATCTTTTGCCAACACATGGAAGGTTCATGCCAACTGTCCTAATGTTAGGAACAGCTTTGAGAATCCATGTTCCCTCAGCATCGAAAATGGTATGGCCACGTAATTGTGGTATGATAGCAGCAGCACTTCAAGCACTAAAACATAGTTTTTCGATAAATACTTAGCTTCTATAGCAACCGTCAATTGAATCAAACTTCAGCCGGATCATAACACAACCTACCATTTGTTTCTTAAACGTACATATTATTTTAATTATTTTTTGTATAAAGCTTAAAACAAATATAATATCCAAGAATCAATGGTTACCGTGACAATTAGTTTCTAAGCAGTCATGTAAAGTTATAGACATGTACGGAAAGGTACAATGAAAAAAGGCCCTTATACAAAAATAATTGTATTGGAGTTTATTAATATTGTTATTGGCGTTGTATTATGCAAATTAAGCTGGGCAAACAATGACATGAGACCACACATCTATTAATTATCTAATGAACTAGCGTCCATTTAGTTTTTTTCTCCATCTGTGCCCACCCAATATGGTGGAAAATAAAAAGTTTGTAGTTCAAAGAGTATTAGATTCCTTGAAGTTCAGTAGGTTATACTGTTTTAGAACACAAATCCTTCACTAAGAGTGCATACTTCTCTCTAGAACAATATGCTATACGCTGGTGCTCAATAATCACGGAACCCGAAGGACCTTTTGCCGAGTGTCACATGAAAGTGAATCCAACGAATTATAAAACAGTAAGTTTACTGCGTCCCCGTACTTTTTGTTCATTTAAGAAAATAGCCGAATAGAAATAAGACAGGGTGACTATAAATTGGTTTTCTCTTAACTGTTCCTAATGAGGTTCATAAAAGTCATAAAATAATCAACATTATTTAGAAAACAATGGCTTATGCCTGGAATTTACAATGACAAATGATAATGATATAAGCTTATGTGTCGCCTATTGTACATTGTTTTCATAAGGTCTTTTTTCCCATTCAGAACTGTATGTTTGACACCTGCAACTGCGCCAACAGTGAAGAATGTTTGTGTGCAGCCATTTCTTCCTACGTCCATGCCTGTTCTAGAGAAGGGATCATCATCAGGGGATGGAGAAAAGATGTCTGCAGTAAGCTTTGAAAATCCATTTTGTGTGATAAATACACATTATTAGAGTTCAACGACTCTGTTAGTATGGCAGCAGATTATTTGTAGTTTCGGAGAATACATAAAGGATAGCTTACAGTTAAATATGATAGCTTAGAATAAAAGGTCATAATCAAACACTGAGCGGTCAGAGGCTTAGAGGTAATGCAAGGAAGTTTACTGAGAGGTGATATATACAGTAAGTGGAACAGACTCCCAGTTGAGGTGGGAAAAGCACACGGCTATGCTGAATCTAAGATGAGACCGAGAACTACTTAAGGTATGAGTCTTTAAAGCAGGAAGAACTAGACGGGCAGAGTGGTTCAAATTGTATGGTTCTATCATCTCTGTGCTGAACACAAAATCAAGACAATCTATCTATCTTCAATAGCATTGCTGACGCTATAAAATACAATTTCCACACAACCAATGTAGATTAAGTGGGTTTACACATGAGCAAGTGATTCCAAATTTACGTCTGCATCGCAAAATCCATGTGATATGTACTATAAATTATTTCTGTTTCACATTTTAGATACATACACCACAACCTGTCCCAGATCTTTTACATACAGCTACAATGTCAATACCTGCCAACGAACCTGCCGCTCCCTTAGTGAACATGATATCACCTGTGACATCTCTTTTGTCCCCATCGATGGGTGCGTTTGCCAGAATGGAACGTACCTGGATGACACTGGCAAATGTGTTCTTCCAACATCATGCCCTTGTTTTTACAAGAGAACAACGGTACTTCCGGGAGAGGTTGTCCATGACAATGGAGCCAAGTGGTAAGCAGATATTTAAATATGTGAAAATGAGAGCATCATAAACGTTTTTTTGGAAAACCTCAAGACTAATAAATTACTGAATTTTAGGCTCGTGTAATATGTCTAATACATTACATTAGCAGATCAGAAAATAACAAACTAGTTCTTGACTTTTGAACTGATATATTTATAAATTATTCTGTAAAGTTGTGGCATTTAAGGTTTTAATTATTAAAAAATAACACATTTCTGTTACTTCTCATAGCACATGCACCAAAGGAAAGCTGGACTGTATTGGACAACAACCTGAAGTTAAAGGTAGGATCATATGGGAGATTGCTGTGGTGGTACATGAATGACTGGTGGCTTTCATGTAGCAGTAACTTGGTAACTTTGTCATTAACATGATAAGATCTGACATCCTTATATATATAGCCGAAGAGCTGCATACATCTATTCCATCACCCGATTTATTCCTGTACACATACTTGATTATTATTACATATATATGGGTTGCATTTGCTTTTTAGCCTAGGGGTCAACCACCCTGCCTACAACTAAATTATCTATACATATCATCCTGTAGTGTGTGATGCTCCTATGATCTATTTTGACTGCGCCAACAAAACGGCTGGTACCAAAGGGTCAGAGTGCCAGAAGAGCTGTCAGACCCTGGATATGCAATGTGTAAGTATTATAAGGATTTGTAGATACTCATGCCTATGTAGCTCTTGATTTCACACCCAGTCAACAGTCAAGTGAGAAAAAAAACATAATGCTGTGCCCAATGACAAGGGGAATAATAAAGAAAAGTGAACTAAAACTATAGAATCACTTGATTAACTTATTTTATAGACAATATTGTTTTTTTCTCCTGCAGTGTTTAGATTCATGTTGCCATTTGATGAAATGTAGTAAAACTCATTTCATGTTTTATTGTTAAAACATGAAAGGGTAACTACGTGCGGGGTCTTTTTGGTAAATGGTATATGCAGACTAGAGGTCAAGTATAAAAGGCAATTTTAGTGGAAAGAAGTTAAAGTGATGCAATTAACATAGCAACTATTGGAATGGGCTGTTTTAGAAGCCAAATTCACTCTTCACACTTGCAGCACCAATGCTAGCTACGCTTCTGATATCTTCTTGATACGATGACATTAGCACATTTAAGAAGTACGCATAGAGCATGTTGGCATCTGTTATCGATTCTCAACGCCCTTTTCTGCGTTCTCTATCCTGTTTAAGTAAGCTTTTTTATATATGTGCTCTTTGCAGTATAGCACTCAGTGTGCATCTGGGTGCGTGTGCCCAAGTGGCCTAGTAGCCGATGGAAATGGAGGCTGTGTAAGGGAAGATGACTGTCCGTGCCTACACAACAATGAGCAATACTCCCCGGGTTCTCAAATCAAAATCAAATGCAATAGTTGGTGAGTAACCAGCATTAATAAAAATATGTGAAATAACTAAGAAGTAAAACAATACACGTAAAGGTCAGTAGTCTGAAGTCGACTTCCATATCTTGAACTGGATAGATGTTTATTTTCATTTGTCAATCAACAAGATTAAGGTCACGCCGTGGTGTACCTCATAATAAATGGTTAAATTACTTACTGCTATTAATGAAGTATTCAAAAAGATGACATACATGCCTAATTTATGTGACGTCGACAAATGCATAATTTTTCATATGTCTTTCTTTAGTACCTGCAAAAACAGAATGTGGGAGTGCACCAACGATCAGTGTATGTCAACATGTTCTGTATATGGAGACGGCCACTACCTTACCTTCGACAACAAGAGATATCGTTTCAATGGAAACTGTGAATATACATTGGTTCAAGTAAATATCAATTATTTTTGGTATATTAGATAACGAAAGACTCAAATTAAAGTTCGATTGAACTAAGCAATATCTATCTATATCTATCTATCTATCTATATATGATTAGTAACGATAAGTACAATACATATTTAAGACTCCCCATGATAAAATAATGTTTCTCATATAAATATTTGACACTCAATTACACTGCAAGTACAGGCTTATATTATTTTACCAGTTTCAACAATGTTCTACTAATTTAGAACCATAACGTGTCTCCTATGACTCTACTCTGACTCTACACAAACTAGAAAATACACCTGTGGGGCCCAAAATATTTCCTGTCTTTGGACACTTGAAATATAAATTTTGCCCCAGTACACTCAAGATACTAAGTTATATATAATTAATTCATTTCTATGTACCTTATCATGCAGACCATTAAATAATAATAATAATGAAACATTTTAATCACAGGATTACTGTGGCGGGGGTTCTTCTAGTGGTTCTTTCCGCATCATAACTGAGACAGTACCTTGTGGCACTACAGGAACAACATGCTCTAAATCCATCAAGCTCTTTCTTGGGGTAAGTTCCAAGTGTGGTCAGAGCATGTCAGTCACTAAAGGCTATGCTATCTATCAATATAATTGTCAATATTTCCCATTCCTTGGATGACATTCAATGTTTGTGTTTCCTTGCACAGAACTATGAGATCATCCTTGCAGAGGATAAATTTGAGGTTGTACAAAGAGAAGAAGGACAGTATATCCCATACAAGGTTCACCAGATGGGACTCTACATGGTGATTGAAGCTCAAAATGGATTGGCTTTGGTATGGGATAAGAAGACCAGCATATATATAAAGTTGGAGTCAAGTTTCCAGGTAATGCTTTTAATAAGGGCTTGGATGAAAAATGTATTTTAATATGTTTTTAATTATATATTTTCCTGCAAATTCACATGAGGAGCTGCTTTTCTAATCTAATCAATTTAGAATACTTCCTACTGTCTTTAATTCCTGTAATTCTAAGCGAAACTAATTTTCAGGATAGTAATATGTGGCACAAACAAGGATCCGACTCAACACTCAGCTCAAACGGAAATCACAATATAATGTTATATGTTATAATGTATGCACTTGTTGCCTATGCGCGAGGATTCTTGCCCCAGATAGACATACATAAGTCATGTTGTTGCGTTAAACACATGTAAAGTCAAGATGCAATATAGCACTTAAAAGTTACCTATAAAAATGTATTTTCGAATACATACATATTTTTAATGGTAAATAAAATGTGCCAGATTATTCCTGATCCTAAATCTTGAATTAATATACAGTATCAATCATGTTTTTTTCAATTCTCTTTAAGAATGCAAAGATTTATAGTTGTAAAAAGTCTCTGGTAGTAATTTATGTGCAATCTGCTAAATCAATCCTGTACAATCTTGGCAGAGTCTTACAACACTTCCTTGGGCTTCAAGTAGAATTTAAATACAATCAGCATTTCATAATAGTATTTAATATTATTTGATATTATTTATTTAAAAATAAACAAAAAAATGCAAGAAAAACTCTTGGTATGCCTTTGGTGGATGTCAGATCTGCAAAACATAAAGAAAGCCTTAATTATTATTATTACCATCAATTTAATGACCTGCTTCTGGTTTTTTTTGCACAGGGTAAAGTATGCGGACTTTGTGGTAACTATGATGGCAATGCTGTCAATGATTTCACAACCAGAAGTCTGTCTGTGGTTGGAGATGTGATTGAATTTGGCAATAGCTGGAGACTCTCACCAAGCTGCTTGGATTCTGGGGAAATTGGGGATCCCTGTTCTTCTAACCCATTTAGAAAAGCATGGTCTCAGAGACAATGTAGTATCATCACAAGTAACACCTTCTTATCTTGCCATCCCTTGGTAAGTATAATTGTATAAATAAGTATAATGTTGCAATATATACACATACACAAATGCACATTAATGTATATGAAATTATTAACACACATTACTGGAGGCAGATTACATTGCTGAGTGATTGTCTATTTGATGTGATACTTACTCAGCTGGTCAGTTTGGGAGTGCCTGACCCATAGCCACGGTGGCACATGATTCAGAGGCAGTGTATTTGGGAAAGATGTCGGACCAGAGCACACTCAATGTAGGTCACTTTTAGAAGTAGGTTTTGGGGTCCGATGGCAGAGTTGCCCTGGCCCAGGCCTACTTATATTGTTACTGTATAATTATATTATTATTATTATTATTTTTCTTTGTGGATATTGTTTTCTATGCTGAGTGGAAGTTAGATATATAGATATATATTTCGCCATATTGATAAAAGTCAATGTCTATTTACAGGTGGATCCCCTTAGATATTACGAAGCTTGTGTTAATGATGCATGCGCCTGTGACACTGGTGGAGACTGCGAGTGCTTCTGTACGGCTGTAGCCTCGTATGCCCAAGCTTGCAGTGAAGCTGGAGTCTGTGTCAGCTGGAGAACACCAACCATGTGCCGTAAGCACATTTATTTATCTTAATTACTTAAAATAGCACTACAAAAATGAAAATGACAAACTATCCATAATACAGTAATTCCCTTTTCCCATTGATTTTCACATATTGGCTTTTAATATACTAATATTAGTTGAGGTCCAGCTTGCCGTGAGTGAGCTGAAAAGCTGAATTGTGAAATAGCAGTTCATTAGACGTCACTGAAAGCTGTTCTGAGGTGCTGATGTTGTTTGTGGTGAACCATTGAAGTCCAGATGCTCAGCCTTGTCACCAGTGGCTCAATTTCTCAATTTGGAACCACTCTTCAAATGTGGTTTTGTCAGACATTGAGGTCTTAGTGGCAATTGACTGCACTTGAATGGCTTTTAGTCATTAACCGCTAATCTGTTACTTTAGAAATTCCAACTTTGTTTACGTTTACAAAATTGCTAGTTTACGACATCTTGTTTTCTCAAGGTTGTTTAACAATTATCTCTATATTCATTTTTAGCTGTGTTCTGTGATTACTACAATCTCCAAGGACAATGTGAGTGGCATTATAAAGCATGTGGCGCTCCATGTATGAAGACCTGCCGAAACCCTACTGGAATATGCTACCAACACTTTCCAGGCTTAGAAGGTGTGACTTGTAATACAAAACATAGACTATCACCATGTATAAAGAATGTATGAAGAATATGATTCACTTTTTTAGAACGGGATATTAATTTGTATTAATTATTGATCAGATCCTGTCATTACTTTTCCATGAACAATGCCATCTGTTCATGATTAGTGTTAGTAATGTTAGTAATTTTAGTTCAACCTCTGTATGCAGGATGTTATCCTAACTGCCCTGAGGATAGACCTTTCTTTGATGAAGACAAAATGCAGTGTGTGCCAACTTGCAACTGTTATGACAAAAACAGAAATGTATATATTCCTGGGCAAGAAATGCCTAATGAAGAGGAAGATGGTTTCTGCACAACCTGGTAAGAAAGAGCTCTATACAAATGTTAATACATTTATTTGTTTTCCTGCTGATTTGCCTAGACTTGTCTACCTGAAATATCTATTGACATTCCACTCCTTTAAACAATTGTAAAAGGTTATGTAGGTGGGACGTAAGACTGCGACATTTTTGTCTCCCATGACACAACTAAAAAAATCTTACTCGAGTTACATGCCAAGTAAAAAATACCTACCTCTGATTTTTAATGTATATTTATCTGGGGACACGGATCTCTAATCTCCAATTCAAGTTTTATTGTAATACCAAAAGTCAAACACACAATTGGAATAATAACTCCCAAAATGTACTTAGAAAAGTGGAACAGTGTGGCTACTTTGAAATCTGAATAATTATGTACATGATTCTCATTTAAATCGTCTTCATGTTACACTAAACATATTGGCAATATTGCACTAAAAGTTTAGTTTACAATATGACTGTTTTGTGCATACATAAATTACTAACATTGCTTTATAAGTGTAAACACAAAAACGCATCTGTGCTTTATCTGTATATTTGGGACTACCTACTGTATATTGACACTTTTTCATGAGAGAGATGAGTGGAGTGGAGTAATTATTGGAACGGGAGCATGGGGAATTATGCTAGCCAGATGGACGTGTAAATAGACGTGTAAAGTAGAAGGAGGAGAAAGTATGGAGAACGGAGCAGGGAATGGGCAAAGCTAAAGACCACACGGGAGATAAAAAGAATCCAGGTAATCAGCTATCATACCTGGATCCAAATTCTCAGGTGTGTTCATCTGCATGCCTGGGAAATCCCAAGTTGTAGGTTTAGATATGGAATTTGATTGCTAGGCAATTGTCTTATTACTTTCAAGTGCAAGAAGTAGCAATCGACTGTACACATTCCCTACTCAGTTTTGCAAAATCTTATCACCTCCAGAAAATAGTAAGTAAGTAGTAGGATATCTAAAAAAGCAGGCTTTACAGTACAGTTACTTCCTATCATGTTTGTAGCCCTGACACACGTTATTATTTTAGAATCTATTCTATATATTTATACATGCTGATAAAATGTATATTCATTGGGAATTTTCTTTTTTTTAGCAAATGTACAAAAGAGGGTAGACGGTGTTCCAATGAAACAGGTAAGATGGCATGATAGGATGATAAGTATGATGATCATTTATATATTTTATTTTATACTATAAGGATTAGGAAGCTTTTGCATGATTTACATTAAGTAATATAAGATACCAATTACACAGCAACAAATAAGAAAGTCAAGACAAGTTTATTAGACATATTCACATTAGTCATATTTATTACACAACAGGTTTTCACATTTGAGATCAGGGTTAGAAATGTGGCTTTGTCAGGGGTTCAACAGTTACAGAACTGGATGCAGTGGAATGAAGTGGAAGTTGAAAAATTGTCAGTGAGCATAACTTGAACAGAAGCACAACTCTGGTTATGACAGTTTTGTATATTTCTCATATACTACTTTTCACCTGTAGATGTTAGAGATCAAAGTTAGACATCACAGTTATTTCCTTAGTAATAAGGTAAATCAGTAATCCAATAGACTTCAAGATTAAATAGCAATCAAAAGATTATTGTTTAATAAATCCTGCTTCTTCAACTTCGACTGGGTTATGACTGGCCACAATGTGAGACAAAGTGCCAATATAGGGTGACCCCAGTGTTAAAATACTTCAATGTACCTATATTTCTATGTAGAAAAGGGAGCCCAGAGAAAACCCACAGATAGTAGCAATAAGTTCCTAAAGTGTAATATAGCCCAAATGGACAAGTACAACTGTAATTGACATTTGTAAACATTGTTGTTTGCAGGTTGTTGCCTGTATGAAAAAAAGGTATATAGGAACAGAAAAATTATTTACACTACAACTGATGGAATTGGTGGTTGTATTAGAGCCAGTTGTGTTGATGGTGAAATTGAAAGGTATATCGACGACTGCTCAACAACTACTACAACTGTACCAACAACAACATTCAGCTTCTCCACCACTACTTCTTTTTCAACAAGTAGATCAACAGTTACGGGTAAGGAGCAAATATGGCAAAAGTAATTGGAAACATGCAGGAAAACTTTTACTTCATACCGCAAATAGGAAAACATAATAAAAAAAATGACAACTCTAGATTACTCAATACTAATATGCTCTACCTTTGCCCCGAACATGTTTATATTAATATAATAACGAATGTAACCATATAATGGAATTTCATTTTAGAAATGTGATGTAATGTGATGTAACAGAACAAAGTGAAAACTGTTTGAACTTGTTGCTGTCAACCTATATATCCTAAAAATCATTAGCTTAAAAGCAATGTAGCTACAGATGGACTAATCAATTTAATCCTATGACAGAAAAAGTTTGCTATAATTTAGGCTAACTCTATCAAACATCTCATGCAACAAACCTTATATATACTTTGAGTGTATAATATATTAATTGATAGTTTGTTCTTCAGAATGCATATTGATAGACATTTCCTCTTGTACTTTTAAATTATAAACTGACAGCATCCAAACCAAAAAAATCCAGTATTTTGTAAAGACAAACACAGAATCCTCAAATGATATTGTAATAAAAATTGAAAAAAATTTTTTATAAAAAATATGAATAATAGGAATAATACAGTGCTCCGGCATTCTTAAATAGACCATCTTATTACTACTTAAAAAATAGAATTTAAACTTTCTTAAATTAATTTTACTAAACAACTGTTTCATCTTTTTTATTTTTCTCAGTGTGTTCAGTGGATGCTTCTATGGTTAATTGCAGTTGGTCAAAATGGTATGATGTAAGCTATCCAGTATATGGAAATGACAAGGGAGACATTGAAACCTTTGAAAATATAAGAAAAGCAGGCTTCAATATTTGTAATGCCCCCAGAAATGTTGAGTGCAGAGCAAAGGCATTTCCCGAAAAGGACCTAAAAGACTTAAAGCAAGATGTAACATGCAACAAAAATGTTGGTCTAATCTGTCTTAATAGAAACAATTTTCCACTATGCTATAATTATCAGATTAGGGTTGAATGCTGTTACCCAAACAGTGAATGTACAGCTACTGGAACTACCCCTTCATCAGAAACACCAATAACTACACTTACTTCTGCATCTGTATCATCATCCATAAGCTCCAAGCCAACTCCAGTGATGTCTTCCTCAACTACTCCTTCAAACCTCAGCACAACTATTCCATCCACAAAAACACTCTCTTCAGCATCAGTGACAACGTCCTCAACAATTTCCACACCTACTTCTACTTCAACAACCTGCCCATATGTAATGGAATGCCGTAACACAACATGGTTTGATAACAGTAAACCAAGTAACAAATTGGGTGGAGAATTTGAAAGCCTGCCCAAATTAAGATCAAGTGGATATGAAATCTGTACAGACCGTGAAATGGAAAGCAGAATCATATGTGAAGTTGTAGAGGATTTCAGGATCTGGATCCAATAGGAAAAATGCAGGATCGAGCAGCGAGGAGGAAAAAAGAAGTTTATACCTGTGACCTCCAAAATGGTTTAGTTTGTCTGAACTCCAAACAGAAAGGCTTCCTCTTTAAAAACAAATGTTCCAATTACAGGATTAGAGTTGAGTGCTGTGCTAAGTACTGCGAACCAACACCAAGTACATCTACCTCCCTTAGTACATCAACTTCTAAGCCAACAATTTCCACAACTACTTCCTCAGGCCCTACTACAACTACTTCCTCAGGGCCTACTACAACTATTACCTCAGGCCCTACTCCAAGCTCAAAAACAACAAAACCTACCTCTACACCAACTGTTGGTTCAACAACCACTCCCTATTCATTAGTGACAACATCCTCCTCCACTTCCACACCTGCTACCACTTCAACAACCTGTCCATATGTAATGGAATGCCGTAACACAACATGGTTTGATAACAGTAAACCAAGTAACAAGTTGGGTGGAGAATTTGAAAGCCTGCCCAAATTAAGATCAAGTGGATATGAAATCTGTACAGACCGTGAAATGGAAAGCAGAATCATATGTGAAGTTGTAGAAGATTCAGGATCTGGATCCAATAGGAAAAATGCAGGATCGAGCAGTGAGGAGGAAAAAGAAGTTTATACCTGTGACCTCCAAAATGGTTTAGTTTGTCTGAACTCCAAACAGAAAGGCTTCCTCTTTAGAAACAAATGTTCCAATTACAGGATTAGGGTTGAGTGCTGTGCTAAGTACTGCGAACCAACACCAAGTACATCTACCTCCCTTAGTACATCAACTTCTAAGCCAACAATTTCCACAACTACTTCCTCAGGCCCTACTACAACTACTCCCTCAGGCCCTACTACAACTACTCCAAGCTCAAAAACAACAAAACTTACCTCTACACCACCTGTTGGTTCAACAACCACTCCCTATTCATTAGTGACAACATCCTCCTCCACACCTGCTACCACTTCAACATCCTGTTCATATGTAATGGAATGCCGTAACACAACATGGTTTGATAACAGTAAACCAAGTGAAAAGTTGGGTGGAGAATTTGAAAGCCTTCCCAAATTAAGATCAAGTGGATATGAAATCTGTACAGACCGCGAAATGGAAAGCAGAATTATGTGTGAAGTTGTAGAGGATTCAGAATCTGGATCCAATAGGAAAAATGCAGGATCGAGCAGCGAGGAGCAAAAAGAAGTTTATACCTGTGACCTCCAAAATGGTTTAGTTTGTCTGAACTCCAAACAGAAAGGCTTCCTCTTTAAAAACAAATGTTCCAATTACAGGATTAGGATTGAGTGCTGTGCTAAGTACTGCGAACCAACACCAAGTACATCTACCTCCCATAGTATATCAACTTCAAGGCCAACAATTTCCACAACTACTTCCTCATTGCCTACTACAACTACTTCCTCAGGGCCTACTACAACTACTTCTTCAGGCCCTACTACAACTACTCCCTCAGGCCCTACTACAACTCCTCCTTCCGGCCCTACTACAACTACTCCAAGCTCAAAAACAACAAAACTTACCTCTACACCACTTGTTGGTTCAACAACCACTCCCTATTCATTAGTGACAACATCCTCCTCCACACCTGCTACCACTTCAACATCCTGTCCATATGTAATGGAATGCCGTAACACAACATGGTTTGATAACAGTAAACCAAGTGACAAGTTGGGTGGAGAATTTGAAAGCCTTCCCAAATTAAGATCAAGTGGATATGAAATCTGTACAGACCGTGAAATGGAAAGCAGAATTATGTGTGAAGTTGTAGAGGATTCAGGATCTGGATCCAATAGGAAAAATGCAGGATCGAGCAGCGAGGAGCAAAAAGAAGTTTATACCTGTGACCTCCAAAATGGTTTAGTTTGTCTGAACTCCAAACAGAAAGGCTTCCTCTTTAAAAACAAATGTTCCAATTACAGGATTAGAGTTGAGTGCTGTGCTAAGTACTGCGAACCAACACCAAGTACATCTACCTCCATTAGTACATCAACTTCTAAGCCAACAATTTCCATAACTACTTCCTCAGGCCCTACTACAACTACTTCCTCAGGGCCTACTACAACTACTT
>VKOC01005954.1:0-34623 GCA_009364415.1 Spea multiplicata
TGATTGTGACAGTGTATCCCGCACTGATTGTGACAGTGTACCCAGCTCTGATTGTGACAGTGTACACTCTAGAAGTCAGCTTTATATTTACAAAGCACTGTCCCTGTACACACGTGGCGCGGTCTGCAGGGAAGCCGTGGAGCAGACAGCCGGCGTTGTTAGTCTGCAGTCACAATGTGCAGCTTTTATCTTTTGCAGTAACTTGCAGCCTCCTTATTAACACCGCGTATCCTTCAGCTGACAGTGTACTTTTCCCTGCCAACTGAATTAAGAGGTAAAGAATACTACAGATACTGGGGACTCCAACTCCCATTACTGGAGGCCAGCTGGGTAGCTGACGTTCCCACCATCTGAATTGCCAGAAGCTCTTTATCCCTGGCACATAGTTTATCCATGACAGTAGAGTGCAAGCTTCCAAGACCACTTAAGACTCATCAGCAGATATTATAACAGAAACAGAGGTCTCTTTTTCAGGGCATTTTAATTTATTTCCGGAACACTTTACCTATTCTTTTTCCTCTCCAGACACATTAAAGGGAATCTCCCACAATCTGTCTGTGCGGAAGAAAAGAATGGCTCAGTGTTAATCACACAGATGTTCTCTCTGACTAATGACAGTCTATGGAGTAACGGACTCCATTAGCATTACCATAAAGCATCAGCTGAGTGTGGTGTTTGAGCCGGGAAAGTCACCCAAAATATCACATGACTGACAGCAATGGTGGCCTCCAGGTCTGCAGATAAGTTTATTCGTCTTTATGCATCAAAATGGTCTAGAATAATAGTTTTTTGAAGTTTTTTTGTATATAGTAGCAAGAAGCCTTGTCCATTATGTGTTCTTTAATACATATGATAGCCGAGAGGTCCCTGTAAAGTTACCCGGTTCCCCCTTTGCACATGCATGGGGGGGTATCTGCAGAATCTCCCCATATACACTTGCCCTTTTGCCCACTCCCCAGCTATTTTCCGTGCAGGAGATTCACATTCACAGCCAATCAGTTCCAGCTACATAATATACTTACAGCCAATCAGCTCCAGTGAGCCCTGCATGCGCAGAAAGCGCCCCCTATGAGTTCAATAGCAGCACTTTCTGGCCGCTGATTGGCTGCTTCAAGCCACAATTCTATTTGTGTATTAAAGTATTTCTTAGTGTTTGTCCTCATAGTAAGAGGTATGACTGTATAATGATGTAATAAAAGCCATGTGTCGGGGAGCGCTGTGCCAGGAAACAAAACAAATGATTGGAAACCGATCCTGACAAGTTGGCTTTATGTACTTTTCAGTATTATGTGACCCATACCCGCCACTTGTCTTGGGTTTCCAAGCAGAGTCCCTGTAGACATCACAGTGTATTGCTGTCCTAGCATTTTTTTTCCCGGTGATTTCTGGGAAGTGATAAAAAAAAACGTTTTTCAGCTTGGAAACAAGTGGGGAAAGTATTGCCCGGTGCACGTCTGTCGTTTATTCTGCTCGGTGACATCATGCCGCTTTATTGCAGTTTTTGGAAATGTTTTTGTAGAGTTTCCCGCCGGGCTGCTTTTATATTTTTCTCACATTACAAGCCGGGCGGCAGAGTGTTCTTGGAATCTTTTATGTGTATTTTAATGCTAGTTACAGTTTAACCCAGAGGTGTATTTACCTTGACTGTTGCCCTAGGCCCCTAACTGCCCCCTTCAATGCCCCTGCCTACCACTTGGTATATGACATCATATGCTGACACCTGGGAACTCTCCGGTTCTCTGGGTCGCAGGAGCGGGGTCTTGACTCGCCTCACTCCCCGCCCATTTCCCCTTTAAATGGGTTTCGCGCGATGTCAATAGAAGCGCCCACTGATGTCGGCAGGCACGCCCCCATCATTGGGACCGCCCACTGACGTTAACAGGCAAGGGTAGCAAGAGAGTTCCTGGGTGGAGCTCGGACATCTCTTTTGTAACCAGTCCATTGAGTAACACAACGGGGGGACCTTGAAGGTTTTTCTGCCCCCGTGGTTTTGCAGCGGGGTTGCCCCGCCTGGACCTGCCGCCCTACGCCGCGGCCTACGCCGCGGCCTATTCCCGAATACATTGCTGGTTTAATCTTCTGAGGACCATTTCAAAAATACATTGGTCTGGAGGGGCAGCATACCGGTGTTTGGTATTTTGTTGTCAACTCCTATCACTCTCATGGGTCTATTCACCAAAACGGGACTTTTAGCTGTGACTCAGCTCACCCACTGATTCGGCTGCCAACTTCGCCACACCTCAATTTTTACTTATAGACAAGTTTCCTCTATAAGGGCGGACTCAGAACTTTTAGTGAATAGATCTGCTTGTCGTAGGTTTTGTGAGGAAAAGAGATTTTTTAGTTTAAAACCTGCTCTCCGTTCCAGATCGCTGTGTCGTTATTTCTACGTAGTCTATTATTCCGTTCCTAGCTAGTCGGTAAGCAAAGGGTTAAATTGCAGGTAAAAGGAATGTGTGACCTTAAGGCAAATGATGTCTCCCCGCCACAAGTACAGCTTTTTTTGTTGCTATTACCGGTATTTCACCAAAAAAGTACCTAATATACAGGGCCTTGGCAAACTCTGCCCCCCCCCCTCCACGGGTGTTGTGGATTCCAACTCTCATCACACCCAGGCATCCAACTTCATAGCCTAAAGTTGTCTATCCCTCAATCGTTAAAATATGGTGCCAAAGCCGTTATGGAATCCCCAGATCTCATCACGCACAGCCAGCAAAACCCACTAAGACAGATGGTCAGAATCCTCATAAACGCTGTTGTGGACTACCATTCCTATCATGCCGATCCAACCTCGGACACCGGCCTACCAAGAGGCTCGCTGTGTGTGATGGGAGTGGGAAGGGGTCATCTCTCTCTTCTGAAAAAAGGGGTATTAAACTAAATGAGCCACCAGAGACTCTCGAAATATTAACCCCTTAATGGCCCATCGAGAGGATTCTATGTAGTGACTCCCAAATGGCTCTTAATACCAGTCATCAAGGAAACCTTTGCTTGCCACTATTTAATGATACATTCAATTGATTCACCTGCATTCAAGCAGGGATAATCCACCATAACAAACTGGTAGCAAAAGTATAAGGGATGATCCCAGCAGCATAGAATTGGAAGGACTCGGCTCCAGGACTGTGTGACCCTGAAAATCTGCCCCTTTCACCCTGAGATTGGGAGAAAATCCCTGAGACTCGGGGGCAAATCCTGAGAGAACTCAGCTATGCTTATAATGTGCGCTTCTTGATTGGATCGTTTGATCCACAGCAGTTTACTCAGCGGTAAAAAAAATGCCCTCCTTATCAGATGAAAGAGGTCACCTTTGGCCTCTTAAAGGTCCCTGGAAAGGATCCAGGAAGGTAAATTCCTGTGACAGTTATTGGTTGAGGGAAAGGCACCATCGTATAATCTGCCACTAGGCTGACCTGCCTCAGGGGCAGTTTTATGCAGTGACCGTTCAGTGAGTGATCACAGCCAACAGGGGGCAACAGGGGGGCAAAAGGGTATAAAAAAACCCAGCAAAGGAACATTTTTAACCCTTTGGAAGCTTTGCAATTCTACGTTCCTCCTCCTGTTAGTTTAGAGGGTAAGAATGAATGAAGTATACGGTGATGAAGCAAGAGTCATTGTTAATTTGTCTGGTATTGTTATGGCCGCATTCAGGCAAGCAGGCGGCAACTGGCCATACAGGGGGAACTTTTGCTCCAATCTCAGGGTCTCGGGGTGAAGGGGCAGATTCTTGGGGTCACGCAGTCTGGAACGGAACTCCTTCATACGCTGATCTGATAACCGAGCCTTCCGTGCGGTGGCCGCACGCGGCAAGACTCGATTTGGCTCTACAGTATCGTCTAGTGTTCAGGTCTATTGGCCACCAGCCCAACGGGCATCAGCACAGTATCTAAAGGACTCTATCACCTAAATTGTGCAAATACTTTACACTGTTATATCACATGATCGTCATATACAGCGCCGTGCAAACGTTTTAGGCAGGTGTGAAAAAATACTGTAAAATAAGAATGGTTTCACAACGACTGACACAAGGTAGTTATACTGCATCAGCAAGGTCTCTCCCGAGCAGATATGAGTTCTCAGATGTTCTGTCCAGGCTCTTTTGATGCAGAAGTCGGCAAAGAAAACTCAGTGCAGCAGATGAAAGACACATCATGTGGCCCCCCCATGCCCCTGTCGAGTGTGTGTCAGGTTCCTGTCACACCTGTGGCCAGTCAGGTAATTATGGGCCTTTATAACCACAGTTTATCCCAGGCTCTATTCCTGGAGCATTGTTGAGGATCTTGCTTGATTGTGCTCTGCATTTTCTGGTTATGACTCCTGGCTGGTTGGACGCTGTTCGTGTTGATTGTGACTGATCTGGATTTTGATCTTTGGCTTGGACTGTGATTATTATGGGTTATAATTTGGTACCATGCTGTTGTTGCTTACTGTGTATGACCTTGGCTTGCCTGACCTCGTCTCCCCAGATTCCGCTGCCATCTGCCAGTTTCCTCACTCCTTTGCACTGCCAGTTCCCTGCTCCTTGCCTGTTGATGGCGCCTAGGAAGAAGCCTAAAGCTGCAAGACAGCCATCTGCATCCAGGTGCATCTACACCTGTCTAGCCCACAGAGGGTCCTGATCCTGGACCTGTCCCTGCACAGAGGCTCTTACCAGACCCGGTACCCGCAGCCCCGACACATGCTTTTGTCCCTTCGCAATCACAAGATGTCCAGCAGTGCCATCAGCCCTGGTACACCCATCTACTGTCCAAAAGTCTGGTTATAAGTGGTCTACATGGAAGACTTGCAGCCGAAAAGCCATATCTCCAACATGGAAACAAGTCCAAGTGCCTCAACTATTCACGAAAACACTGGGACTGGGGGTGCAGAAAAATGGCAGCAGGTGCTCTGGGCTGATGAGTTGAAATATTTGGCTGTAGCAAAAAGCTGGAGAGCGGAACAAGAATGACTGCAGGCTACAGTGAAGCATGGTGGATCATTTCTGCAACTGGAGTTGGGGATTTGGTCAGAATTCATGGTCTCCTCAATGCTCGAAAGTACAGGTAGATACTTATTCATCACACAATACCATCAGGAAGGCTTGGCCCCAAATGTATTCTGCAGCATGATAACTGCCCCAAACATACAACCAAAGCCATTAAGAACTATCTTCAGCATGAGGAAGAACAAGGAGTCCTGGAAGTGATGGTTTGGCCCCCACAGAGCCCTGATGTCAACATCATCAAGTCTGTCTGGGATTACAGGAAGAGAGGAGCAACTTAGGCTCCTAAATCCATAGTCGAGCTGCGGTTAGTTCTCCAAGATGCCGAGTTCTCCTACCTGCCGGGTTCCTTTAAAATCTGTGCGCGAGTGAACCTAGAAGAATTGATGCTGTTTTGAAGGCAAAGGGTGGTCACCAAATATTGATTTGATTTAGATTTTTCTTCTGTTCATTATCTTTGCATTTTGTTAATTGAAAAAAAAAATAAAACTATTTTTTGAAAGCATTCTTGCTTTACAGCATCTTTCACACCTGCCTAAAACATTTGCACGGCACTGTATATATATAAAACAAAACAGTACACACACACACTATATATATATATATATACTGTTAAGTGTTTTAGACTTTTTATACACACTGGGCTACAGACTCAGAAACCAAAATGCTTAAACAGGTTTGGACAGAAAATCTGGAAAAGATACCAAACTCTGGTAAGATGCTGTGAGCTCTGGATTCCTTTTAATAAACAGAATAATACTTTCTAGGAAAATACATAAAAAAGGGGAATGGCAGTTGCCGTGGCTCCGCAGTAAAAAGGTACTTTAGGTTAAGTAGTTAAACAGTCATTATTCTCAATGATTGCTATCGTCTATCATAAGGAAAAAAGGGGCAAGCGCTGGGGATTGACAGCCAAAAACAATATGTCAAGATGAGCTAAAATAATAATAGCTGCTGGCAATCCCCGTCTCCCCCTGAGCTGCTTGTGTATGGAATTTGGAGAATGGAATTTGAACTCACGGTGAAATGAAAAGAACCGCCTGGTGGTGATGTGTCATCCAAATATATATAGAAAATAATATAATTAATAAATAAATATATATATATATATATATGTTTTTTTTTATATACATACGGTATATGTTGTGTATATATATATTATACTATAAACTACATATAACACTTTAACCTAAAAAAATAATAAACTAATGGATATAGGACTATGACTCTTTCCAAACCTGATAAATAGTGGCAGTATCTTATATTGTCAATTTCTGAACGTATATTTCATAATTTGACCTGTATTAGTAGTATATTAATTTTATAACGGAATTTTTACTTTAATCTGTAGACATACATTATTATAAAGGGAATTTGAGTACATAGTATACATATAGGGCATAAATAATCCTAAACCGAAGTCCGGTTCTATAGATACGCTCCCAGATTTCATTCAAAAAAGTCAAGAGTTGAGCAGAAATCTAAAGAAAATACTTTAAGAGAATAAAAAAAAATTAACAATTACATTAAAATGAACAATTTTTAGACTCCGCACTTTGGATAGCTTCAGTAAAGGGCTTTATTGCGCAGCAAGGTGACAGTAATCCCGTTGGGAAGGGATCAAACATTATGATTGTGTTACCGGTATTTCTATTACGATACAGGTTGTGGGTATTAGGAGGTTAGGTTGGATGATTCTCTGAATAGGGGGGCCTTTAGTGAATACTTAAAGTCAGAAAAAGTAGGAGAACGTTGAAATTCCGGAGAACAGCATGGGTAAAATCTTGGAATTCATGAGTTGGAAGAAGTGGCGAGAAGAGTATTTGGAGATGAGAGCAGATATGAGACAGGAAATGCAATTTTTATTCTGGAGGGTATGGGGAGGTAATGGACGGACTGTAATAGGGCAGCAGATGAGGAGCAATGGGCTAAGAACATTATAGAGGTGCTCAGAGGAGATATCAAAAGGGAATGGATTAGTATTTTAATAATAATCCTTTGAGGAAAAGATGAACTTGAGAAATATTCCACAGGTGAAGACGGCAGGACTTGGTGGACGCCTGGATATGAGGGATGAAGGGAAGAGTGCAGTCAAGTGTAGATTGTGAAGTTCTTCATAGTGGTTGAGGTGTCAGGAATGGTGGATGGTGAATAAGGGGGAAACAGCCAGAAGCTCAAAGATGTTGAGAGGTTGAGAAGCTCAAAGTTGTGAGGCACTTTAGAAGAAAGGGCAAGAGGTTAGATGACAAAGATGTAAACTGGAACATCGGCATAGAGGTGGTGCTGGAATCCAACGTCAAATAAAATTCATAGGCGAAGCACTTTAATGCCACTTTCCGGTCTGTCTTTCATAATGTGTCCGCGGGGCTTTGTAAACATCCATCAGTGGAAACCCAAGAGAGGGGCATTTATATGTAAACAATAGACCGTGTCACACTAATTCCTTGACATCAACTAAACGGGTGACAGCTACCCCCCCCCCCGCATTATTAATCCCTCTTTTTTTTTTTTTTAAAGTACAAATGACACAAACTAAATTCCATTTGAAGAACGTTCCACCAATCAGCTTTTTCTTTTATTTTTGGGCTTAGGGGCAGGTTAATGCGTTATGTATTTGTAACTGCTATACAAGGGCACACTCACGAAAATGTGGCTAAAACTCTCAAGAGAGTTCCTCAGAACCCCCCCCCCCGAAGGATAGCCTCCAACATTTCAGGTTTCTAAATCGCGTGTTGGTGATGTGGCTAGAGAAGAGCAAGGGCAGCGCCAGGGACCTTACCTTACCCAAAGAGACACCACGCCATGCTCAGCCTCACAACGTCAAGAGGTGGCCACCTGGGGGCTGCCACGGAGGTCTTTGCAGTAAGAGAAAAGATCTCCAATGACTTTACATTTACGTAGGACAGTGCCTGAAGATCGGGACTGTCCCACGAGAACTGGGACACTTGAGAGGTCCTTCAACATCCGAAAGATCTTTCCTAATATAATCAAGTCATTTTGGCATAAAGGAGGATCCTGGCAGTCATATATTCAATGAATAACGCATTGTTTTTGGGGGACCCGGTTTTCTGTCACCGCATTCTGCTTCCGCATGTTGAGGTTAAAAGTGAGAGATTGTCATATTGCTGTTTCCTTAAGGGTACGGCTTTGGAGTCCACATTCCTCCAACTTTAGTCTGGACTCGAAACAGATCACGCCGAGGGCTGTGGAAAACACAGATAACTTTACACGTCCGCTTAAAGAACATAAGATTGACTAAAATATTTTATTAGATAAGGTCTGCAAGTATTTGGCACGTATTTAGTGAATGGACGTTGTGCCGGTGTTCTATTGGAGCTGTCACTTTTTCCACATGCTACATGTTGTGGCTTTGTACAGCGTAAGATAAGCAATATACCGCTCAAAAGTTTGGGGTCATTTAGAAATGTTCTTGTTTTTGAAACAACAGCAGTTTTTGTCCATTAAAATAACACAAATGTATCAGAAATCCAGCACAGATGGGGTTAATGTTGTAAATGACTATTGTAGCTGGAAACAGCTGGTTTTTAATGGAATCTCTTCATAGGCGTACAGAGGCCCTTTATCACTCCCATCACTCCTGTGTTCCAATGGGCATTTATCACTCCCATCAATCCTGTGTTCCAAATGCCCTTTATTCACTCCATCACTCCTGTGTTCGCATGGCCCTTTATCATTACTCCATCACTCCTGTGTTCCAATGGCACTTTACACTCCATTACTCCTGTGTTCCAAGGCCCTTTTATCACTCCCATCTCCTGTGTTCAATGGTCCTTTATCCTCCATCACTCCTGTGTTCCAATGGCCCCTTTAGTCACTCCCATCACTCTGTGTCCCAATGGCCTTTATAACTCCCAATCACTCCGTGGTCAATGGCCTTATCATCCCATCACTCCTGTGTCCAACGGCTTCTTTATCACTCCCATCTCCTGTGTTCCAACGGCCCTTTTAATCACTCCCATATCCTGTGTTCCAATGGCCCTTTATGACTCCCATCACTCCTGTGTTCCAATGGGTCTTTATCACTCCCATCACTCCTGTCCTCCAATGGCACGTTGTGTTCGCTGATCCAAGTCATCTTAAGTTCTTGTTCTCAGGAACCCTATTTAGTAATCGAGTTGCTGCTATTTATTCTTGATTCTTGGCTTTGCAAGAATTGGGTAAGAAGAAGGAAGAGAACTTCAAGACAGAACATTAATTAGATAACGCTAATTGTGCCACCTTGGGATCCAGATCTCAATTTCCCTAAAAAAACAAATAGCTATAGAGTTGTACCGCAAAAGCTTGCAATCCATTATACGACAGTTAGCTAATAAAGGAATCATCCGTACCAAAATGTAAAAAACTAAATGTTCTAACTTTCAGCTTCGTACAACTAAGTGTTTTCTGATTCTCTTTCAGAATCAGAAAACACTTGCCGGTGATTTTTAAACAGAAGCGCCAGTTTGTCGAACATAACGGGAGAGACCCCCATGTGCATGCACGGAATGCACTCCTATTGATTAAAGTTAGCGCACTTTCCTTCCATAGCCTGGCTGCTTCAGAAATGGACAGGGTTTGCGCTCTTGCCCACGTAATGAACTGACCCAAGCCTGGCTATCGACAAATGCCCATATCGGTAGTAACGCTACACAAAATTATTTATTCCACTAAACTGATACAAGTAGGATTAGAGGAAAGTGACAGGACTAAGGGGCATACAAATGCAGGGTCTGGAGCTCACAGAGGGAACGTTCTGGCTGCGATGCTGTTTCTTCCATCACTAAGCACACATGGACAGGCTGGCACACCTTCTCACCATGCGCTTTTTTCCTCAACGCCTCATTGCCTGTTAAAAGCAGGTCTAGAGTTACCGGGATTTAGAGTTTTAACACATCTTGTGTTTAGCTTCCAGCAATCCTTAGATGCTCAGAATGAGATGTTTTGCTCATCTTTGCACGAAGAAGATCTGAGTTTAGAACAGTTAGAACATGCAACAAAAGGCTTGATTACCCCCTACATTAGGAGCCTGGTTGTATCTTAATAAGTAATTAATAATAACTATAGTCATGCAATCCATATGAGGGAAAACAGCCCTTCTCAACAAAAAACAGCACTTTATTCAAGTGCAGGCGCATAACTAGAAACCACAGGGTCTAGTGTGAAAGTTGCCCCTGGGCCCCCAACTTCACCAAGCAACACGTCTCACAGTGCCAGCTTTGCACCCAAACAGCTCGTGAGTTCCACTAATCAGTTCAATCTTTGCCCCCAAACAGCTTGCCTGTGCCAAACAACTTCAACTTGCCTTCTTTTGCCCCAAACAGCTTATCAAAAGCTGACCGCAGGGATACGGCATCATAAAGCATCTTTACATTGGAGCTGTGTGCAATTGTGGTCGGAACAGCATATACATTTTTTATTTTCCCCTACTCCCCTTTTTTGTGTATGTTACTTTCCAATCACCACATTTGCCTTTTGCATTATTACGTCTGATGTCAAAATATGTTAGGAATAATGTAATAGATTACATAGTATTCTATGCAGTGACTATACTGTATATAATTGAATATATATGACATACCACCAAAGTATCCCTCTTTAGGAAAAGCAGTCCCTCTTTCATCCCCAAATCCCTCCTTCCTCCCCTGGTCTCTGTGTATCACAGTATATTAAAGTCACAATAAGATGAGCTCTGCAGCACCACCTAGTGGAGAGTTGCAGTCCTACAGTAAAGCTGAACTATCTGCCATGCTCTTTTTACCAGCTCCTCCATGTGAACCTGGAAGGAAGAGCTTATGTTATCAATTAAAAGACAAATTGGGACGTCTGGCTCGAGTAATAAAATCACAGTCAGATCAGAAATGCAGTCAACTAAACACAATATTTTTTTTCTTTGCATGAGAGGATGGATAGACAATGACTAAGACATAAGAATAAGTATACTGAGAACATGTCCAGCTAAACGGGAATTTGGAGCCAAGATATTTTGCTGAGAAACGAAAAAGCGAACAAGAGAAAGCTCTGTTGATAAATGCAGAATGAATCACAGATCCTCACTTTTGGCACGCAGCGGCACCAGACACAGGAGGGAAGTATACTTCATAGAAGGAGAAGCGCCAGGACAGGAGGCCATAGATGAAGGCTGAAGGTTCAGAAGCTCGGGGTGTTTTTTTTTTTTTAATATGTTTTTATTGAAAGGGTGATGTGTACGTGGAACAAGCTTCCAGCAGAAATGGTAGAGGTCAATACAGTAAGGAAATTTAAGCAAGCATGGGATGAATATAAGACACTGCCCGCTGACATGAGGGGACCGCCCACGATGTCAGTGGGACCGCCTACCTGCATTCCGAAAAGAGAGGGCTCCAGGTAGGCGGAGCCTGAATGTTACCAGGTATGCCTATGTCATAAGTTCTAGTGTCACAGTCCAAGAGGAGAAGCCAGCTCCCTGAGGCTTGTATTGTAAGGAAAAAATTTAAATAACAATCATATTGCCTGTAATTAAACCTCGGTGAGCGTGCTTAAAAATCAGGACTGTCCCGTGGAAACCAGGACAGTTGGGAGCCATGAATCCCTATCATTAGAGGTTCTTACGTAGTTTGATAAAACAATACATGAAACGGGTTCCATCTTCCCGCTCGGGTCGACAGAAGGAGTCCAGTGTAATCTTTACCGGGGGTTCATGGGAACTGAAGGAAAATTTGCCTAATAGAACACACCTCCCAACACTACAAGTAACCAAAAAAGGAAACTTTTATTTTATGGGTGTGGTTAAAGGCGTGGCCAGGTGCAGGGCTTTATGAGAACTTTTTATATGGCTTTGTGACTTACTGTCTATGTAATTGAGTAAAACATTTAGAAGAAAACTATTAGAATAATTGTATTTAATAATATTTTATTTATTATTATTAATTATTATTTCATTTAAAAACATATTTCTGCTGTTGAAACACAAATTACTGCAGCTTTTAGGGATTGAGGAACCCTGTGATACCCTCATACCCAGCAAACATACTGAGCTCCTAGAAGAGGGGGACATCAGGGGAGAAAATAGGTAGACAGATAGATTTGCATGCCAAAGAAGGAGGGTCTCTCCTAAAGCGGGACATTTGGCAGGTATGATACTCCACTAATGGATACTAATAGTAACACAAATAACAGATGGTTTCCACGGAATTGAGTTACGCTTGTTTTACTTGGTATGACGGTTCGTCCTTAATCTGTCCGGTCGGGCTGCAGAAATTCGGGGATTATTTAGGCGGTGTTTCCTGTAAAGGGGGAAATATTCCAAAGGACCGCGCAGCCAGAGATAAAGGAATATTACTGCTGTTTGGGCTACTGGACAAGTAAGAGGGGCTTCCATACTGTGGAACTGACTTAACCAAAAATCAGGACTGTCCCATGCGCAAACCTGCCAACTCTTAGGGTTTTTGCTCCAATCTCAGGGTGAAGGGGCAGATTCTCAGGGTCTGGAGCTAATTCCTGTTCTCCCCTGTTGTGATGATATCTAAAACTCTCAACTGGTGCTTTTGCTCCCAGTATCTAATGGTTGACATCCCTGCTTGAATGCAGGTGACTCGATTAAATGTATCATTAAATAATGACAAGTGGAGGTTTCCATGAGGACCGGTATTAGAGCCATTCGGGTGACACATTTGGCGTGTGACTACACAGAATGTTCACGATGGGCTATTAAAGGGTTAATATTTCAGGATTCTCAGGGTCAGCGCATTTAGAAGATCCACAGGTATGGCCATACGACACATGACATACAACATACGGTGCATGTATGACACACAGTTCCATATACCCGGGCCAGCTGACTCCAATACTTCTAAAATGGAAGAATTCCAGCACAATATTTGGAAACCAAGGGAAACGAATCGTTATATGAGAATCCACGAGGTTAGAAGCTGGTGAGGCCGCGAGACTCGAATGCAGAGACAGACGGCAAACACATCAGAGAGAGAGAACACACAGTATTATTAGAAAACGCCAAGTAACCAGAGCGGGGTGGATTCACCGGATCCGGAGTTATCCTCGATTCACATCAGAGTTACTGTTTCTATAAAACATCAACCAGGTCTACGAGAAACATGAGAGGCTCCAGAAGGGTCGTCAATCTGTACCCCAAACCCCGAGCTCAGGAGCAACCGAGTTAACTATGAGGGAAACTATTATAGAAACACTGATTCTGGTGGCAGATCGGCCCCATTCGCCCCCCCGTCTAGTCGCCCGTTTTTCCTGCTGTAAAGACCCAAACCTTAATCAGTCGTTGGTCTCGTCTTAGATTCAGGAGCCGTGTGCCTATCCCATGCATGCTTAATCCCCTCACTGTATTACCCTCTACCACCTCTGCTGGGAGTCTGTTCTTTTTATCTACCACCCTCCCTCTCAGTAAAGTGAAACTTGCTTACATTATTATGGAATAATAGAGCCAGCTTGCTTCAGCTTCACAGAAAGCCAGATGTCTAAAAAAAAAAGTTGTTTAAAAACATAAAAAAGTAAACAAAGATACATTTCAGATTAAAAAAAGCAAATCCTAGATGACTGAATAGGTTCAGAGGGTCAAATCTTCTACATACGAAGTTGTCATTATGTTAAATCTTTTAAGGGGGACAGACATGGATTTACTGAGATCAGATAACATTTGTGGGGAAATCCCTGTTTTCAGGCACTGTCCCACGTAGCGGCCTCTGATCCCCTCTGATCGGCGCCCAGGAAGCTGTATAATGAATGGTGGCATGCGCTGTTGCAGCAGAGACCTCTGTTGCCATTCCCATGCGGTTACCTTGTAGGACTGTGATGCTGAGGTGGCTCATGTGTGGTGGGTTTGAGGTCCTGCCTCCTCCCAAGTGCATCCACGCTCCCAGCCTCTATCCACAGACCTATACCTGGGAACTCTCCCGGAGAACACACAACTCCCACGTCCCCCTTTCCTCCTTCAATAGAGGTGTCTCCTGCAATGTCTGCTGGTGGGACCACACACTGATGGCAGCGGGACTGCCCACCAACATCATCGGGACTGCTCACCGACATCCGTGGGTAGTCCTGCCCACGTCCTGCAAGGGTAGGCTCCAGGTGGCCTGAGCCCACAAGTTCCCAGGTATGCCCATACCCCAGTATGTTGGGAAGTATGCCATTAGGAGGCCCATTTAAACTATTGGACAAGGCAGACACATAGTGGAGGGGAATGTATGGTAGGTCGCAGGGCTGCTGCGGGGGGGCTTCCTTGGGTCAGACCTAAGGCAGTGGCCCCCTTTAAACGCAAGCTACCACAAAATGCAGAGCGCTTGGATATGATGTCATACAACAGCACTTCCTCTTCTTCACACCTCCTGATGTCTACCTGGAGTCCACGTTCCGTAGTCTGGTTACCTCTGTTCTAATCTATTCCCCTATTGAATGAAAAAAAAAGCAAATTATGAAAGTGCAGTTAGAATTTGTTGTAGCAAAGAACGGGTTACTGAAGCCGAGTAACTCCAAAGCTCTGGTTGTTCTTTCTGGGGTTACTTTGTTTCGGCTCCAAACATCTTGACATGTTTTGCTCCGCTCCGTAGTTTGACACGATCCCAGTTAGTTTGCCGTTTGGCAGTTTGTCTGGAGATCGGCGGATCAGTCATGGTGATGATGCTGGACTCTCTGGACTGCACTGTACTCACGGATAACCCTTGGCTTTAACGTTCTGGTTTTGAAAATCCCAGACATCAGGAATATGTATCATGCAAAAAAAAAAATCCTAATGATGTCATATATACGGAATGTACATTTCAGCAAAAAAAAAAAAAGGATTGTTCGCCTTCACTTTTCACAGCCTGAAGCTGACATTTATTTTATATCATGCATTCCTTCCATATGGATATGCTTAGAATTTCTCACCTTGTTAGTTCACTACTTAGGTCATAGGAGGGCTCTTTTTGGGGGGGCTTCAACAGACCCTTATTTGTTTATACTGATGCTATCTGTGAATCAAGATCTGCAACATTGTTTCCAATTCTTTATTTTATAATTGTGTAAAAATGTTCTAATTTTGCCCGGGAACCATAAAATTTACCTGTGATACAAATAAAGCCACTGATAGGCTGTTGCCATAGAAACCGAAAAAAGGTTTGTTTGTTTTTTGTTTAGTGATTAAACTTTCAGGGTATTTGTTTAACTTACTAGAAGGTGCAATTCTAACCCCCCCCTCCCGATTGGTCCAGGGGGGTTCTTCCCCGTAGGGCTGGGGATCCATTTTCAAAGCATGTAGGCTGAATAAAGATCTTGGCGTTGACAGAAGGGGGATGGGAAGATGTGTATTACCCTAGGATGAACGCCAAACCTAGAATAATTTAGTGTACTGGTCCTTTAAGGCCCTCTGGCTTAACGTTCCTGTAGAATGAAACCTGACAGTGTGCTCTGTGATTGACGGCCCCCAAACAGACGCAATATTTTATATTGTTTGGATCCCTGGTCATAAAACTAAAAAGCCGCAGACTTAACACGCATTCAACACTTCATTTTAAGGTTGGCAGAACTTCAACATTTTTTGCAGTGCCAAAAACATATATATTAAGATCCTTCCTGAAAACCCTGGTTCTTAATGAAGGTTATGCGTAGGCATATCTCCCAACTTTAACCCCCCCCCCCCCGGGAAATTGGGAGGCTGGAGGGGCTTGGGAGGCAGCGCAAAAACCCCGCAAAAACAGTAAAACGTCCTCACAATATATAATTATAAACAGGATCGTTCTCTTGGTTTCCTTGGCGACTGCTCAGATTTTAGAATTCTGCAATTCAGCTTTTATACATATAGCCCCCTGATGGCTTAATTTCCTCTTACTTATTTTACTGTCAGGAGATTTATCCCAGGGTCCTGAGGGGGTTTTTATGCTCAAGGAGGTCTTCAATTTATACCAACATCTCAATGGCTTCAATGGAAGGTTTTTATTTAGGAAGGGAGGCTTTACCAAGACTTCAGTCAGATTCAAGATGGCGCCTGCATTCAGGACACTTCTATATTATGAGATTTCTTCTCTATGGTATTTATCCTGTCGGGGACGATATTAATGAGGTTTTTTTTTAGACTTAGGGGTCCATACCCCATTATTATCAGCTACCAGACATGTTAGTGAGGAAAACCAAGCTTGAGAGGTTTTCTGCACCTTTACTCCCACGTGTCTCTCTTCCGGGCCCACATGGTCTCCAGCCCTAATAGTGTATATGGTGGGAGCAAAAGTGTATACATAGACAACACTAATCTTCTTCTAACCTATTTCATTAATTACATAAATAGTTAATGATAGGGCACAGTCACATAAAAAGGTAAAGCCACACTTCTAAATACCAGTTGGGTATTTTGGCCCTAGGCTGCCAGGCCTCGACCACTTTACTAGGAACTAATCATCAAGTGCCCATAAAAAATGGCGTAAAATTGACTTTTTCACCAGGGCCACTATATATACTGTGTATATACTGTGTATATACTGTATATACATATATGTATATACAGTATAAGTGGGCCCCATGTAATTGCCAATTGGGCAATTGGCCTCCCTACTGAACTGCAGTGCTCAATAAGTTGCTGAGAATGCAGATACGATATTGTATCTTGAAGATCTGCACAAAGTAGACGGACAGAAGACAAGAAGGTCATCTATAGCATAGTAGTCTAGGGGACTGCTGGGGGCACTGCCATGCGTCAAGCCTAAGGCAATGGCCCCATAAATATATCACTGACAATTACATCCCTACATCCCCTGTTTTGGCCATTTGAAATGTTTCCTCTATGAAAAAGTGTTTCGTTAAAGGTTAGCAGAAGAAATAAAGCTTCTTTATACTCAATAAAGGATGCAATGTATCCCACAGCCACTCGGTGTCGCTGTTGCTCAGGTGTTTATATATGCATAACAACCAGCATTGTGATAGACGGGTTCAGATTTTACATTTCTCTAGCATTTACCAAAATAATACTATAGAAATGCTTCTAACCCTTGGTCTCATTCATTCTAAGCTCAAGTAGGGATTTTATGAAGAAGAGCTGTGTTCTTTTGATGTAATTTTTGCGTGCTTCCGGGGTCCCTGTCTGCTTCCATTGGTGGGAAGTGAGAATTAATTGTGGAGCAAAACTTCTAAGGATTCCAAAACTATCCCCGATGTGTATTTATTTGCACATTTTTTAAAATTTTGTTATTTATTCATTAATTCTGTTAATTTTTATTTTTTTTCTCTCTTGACACTTTTTAGATATTTTCGCAAAACACGACTACAATACCACCTCCCACCGCGACCACGGAAGAATACGTACGGGTGCAGTATTGTAAATGGCCGTGTGACTGTCCCCAGGTCGCCCCTGTTTGCCCAGCAGGAGTCAGCCTGGTGACAGACGGATGCGATTGCTGCAAAACATGCGCTAAACAGCTGGGAGAGAATTGCACAGAAGCCGACACGTGTGATCCTCACAAAGGACTGTACTGTGACTACAGCAGGGACAGTCCTCGGTACGAAGTAGGTGAATGTGGACGTAAGTAAAATAAATATACTACTTTATTATTGTTAATGGGGTTTTTATATAATTGTGTAACGAATAAATAATTACCGGTTAATGAATAATGGAATATTTGAATGCATGGTTTATACAACTCTGATAAGTGTTACAAACATGGAACAATTCGGACCATCTAATCTGCCCAACCTCTGAATACTTTCCTACGTCTCTGATCTTATCTCATATCTAGCTTAGCCATGTGCCTATCCCATGTTTGCTTAAACACCTTTGCTGTGTTAACATCTACCACTTCTGCTGGAAGGCTCCATGGATCCACTACCATTTCAGTAAATTGTTCCCCCTACGGTGAAACCCACAGCCCCAAGTAATGCAAAAAGGATTTCTAGAGTTTGAAAAGGGTCGGTTGGTACCCGGAGTAAATCTACTCTGCTCTCCCTTAACTCCTTATGGCTTAGTGGGAACATGCTATACAAGAAATGTATGCGGACCTGCATAATTATTTCTTAATTCAAAAATTGCAATGAAGCAATAAAACAAGGCATTAAAAAATGTACACCAATAGTATTAAAAGTCAACAGTTTTCTTTTGAGCTTAGAACAGCATGGATTGGATCTCCTCTTTACTGCTTATTATTAAGACAGCTGAGTCTATTTATAAAAAAGTGTTTTGTTAAAGGTTAAAAGAATCATTATTAACCCCTTAAGGACAATGGGCGGCCCCTAAACAATGCAGTTTGAGCCCATACCTGTACAGGCTTTGTCATTTAGGGGGTTAAACACGCATCTACTGACAAGTCAGAAGGCTTGTTTTTCCCTCAGAAATCTCATGGTGCTGCCACAACCAGAAGGGATTCTGGGTAGGCGCATGCAAATAAGGTTAACAATTATCACCTTTTACCTCTATATCCACTTTATACATGGATCCCTTGAAAGTAATTGCACGCAATACAACCTTCAAACAAAACTCAGGAAGAAGTGCAACATCCAGACCAGCACTCACAGGCAGTTTATATATTTTTTTTTGTAATCTCTTTTTACACTTCTTATTTTACACCAAGAAGGCTCAGGACCCCAGCTTTCTTTACTATTCATCCAAGTCAGAAAGCTGTGTGCAATGGGTCCCTTCACTCTCTGCTAGCCTTTCACCATCCCAGCCAGGAAAACGCAGCCCAGCTGAGGAGTTACTCAGTCCAGCTTTACCACAGGTGCCCAGCCAGAAGACATGGCTGAAGCACTGAACACAGCAAACCCCCCAGAGAGCCCTGCTGGTAGGCGCCAGGCACGAACTACAGCCTCTCTGTGCTTCGTACTTTACGGATAGCATGAGAAATACCATTACATAAGTTATGGTGGGTAAAGGTGATGGAAAACCCTTAAAGTTAAGGGGGTAGTAGAAGTATTATTATTAAACACTCATCTGCAGACACCACACAAGCCAGAAGGCTTGTTTTTCCCTCAGAAATCTCATGGTGCTGGCACAACCACAAGGGATTCTGGGTAGGCGCATGCAATTACTTTCAAGGGATCCATGTACAAAGTAGATATAGATGCAAAAGCTGATCATTGTTGACCTTATTTGCATGTGCCCACCCAGAATCCTTTGGTTTTGAGAAAATAGGCAAGTCTATGGAAACTTTCAAGAAATCTGGTGGGAATATTACTTTAAATTAAAAGTAATAAGAATATTTCTCTATTACTGGAAGTTCATATGTATGACGGCATCTCTATGCCAGTTAAATTGTTATACACACACACACACACACACACACACACTAAGTGTGACAAGAAGATTGCAAAGATTTGTAAGACCTGCTGGGCCTGTTATTGCTGGTTGTTCACTACAAGTTCAGCGTTCCATGTGCAAAAAGACCTTCTTAACTTATCTTCATTTTGTTCTCCTTACTGGAGGTCCTCTTGAAATGTAGGGCTGGTCATGTCTGAGATGGGTTTCTGCTGGATATGATGTCAGCCTTTCTATATATTTTCTGTATTATACTAGTTATATTGATTAGTTTGATTAGTGACGCTTGAAGTCATCCAATGTTTTTGAAGGCGGCTTGACCCAGCTTCAAAAACATGATTTGTGTTTCCTACTTTGCCTCCCATCTGTGGAATGATCGTTGTGATAACCTTTGGCTGTGCTATTGTTGGTTGGTTAATGATTGTTTTAAAAGAGAAAAAAAAACTCATTATTAATGTTATAACAAACAAATTCCTGAACACGATTGTGCCTGTTTTCCTCATCTCTCTCTCCCGATTATAATTTGCCAGAAATGACCGGGGTCGGATGTGTCCTCAATGGAGTTCGATACGTCAACGGGCAGAGCTTTCAACCCAACTGCAAATTTAACTGCACTTGTCTGAACGGGGATGTTGGATGCGTCCCTCTCTGCTTAAACTCAAGACCACCTCTAGTTTGGTGTCAAAACCCCAGACGTGTTAAAATGGCTGGGAAATGCTGTGAACAATGGATATGCGATGATTCGAGAAGATTCAGGAAGCCATCCCCCCGACACGTGGCTTCTCCAGGTTTGTGTTGAGATGTTGGTCAATCTGTTCGTAGGTTATACTCATACCTTGGGAACTTCCCCAAGATAGGCTTCCCTGGAGCTGTCCCTCTTCTGAGTGAGTGAGTGGCTTCATAAATAGGGGTGGGGCTAGACATACATAGGGGAGGAGATAATGCTAGGCAGTCTTAAGTGGTCAGTCATAGGAGAAGGAATGGACAAGACCAAACGCTGCTCCCCTGACCACAGAAAGAAGAAAGTGACACTGTAGGTTCTGGGCCAAACCCGTAGGGCTCCAACATATAAATATACTTTATTTCACAAACGTACACTAACGTTCCAGCTCAGTATCCCAGTCATTTTTGATATTAACCATGCATTAAAAAGTCTTTTTTTCTATGTTGTTCCTGACATTGAACAGTATAATATCGCCGTGTCATAATAATTATCAGGGTAAGCTGGTTGAAGGTTTGCCATTCACTATACGCAAGGGATTCCGAGTTCTTAGAATGTCCGTGATTCAACCATTATAAACCTTCTATAAAAACACAATAATGCCACATGGACTAGCTGGCTGTAGGCCTCATCGTCCCTCCCTGCAGCTCTTCGTGTCTAATTTCAATGTTAAGAGTTTACAGGAAAGTTTTTTTTGGAAGAACTAAGATTATCTGATGCCAAAGTTACGCAAACAGCTGTTCACCCTCCATTTGTTATGTACGGCTGAATAATCCAGTTGTATTCATTAAAAATGCTCTTATTCCACATGCATTTGCTTTCTTTTCCTGCTCCCCAAGTCCTTGGCTTGCAAGAGATGATTTCAGACGAACATATCTCTTGCTTGCCAGCTCGCTTGCACATTAGTTTCAGCGGTGGTTTGCGCACAAAGCTCTTATATTGATCAGTTGCACAAGCACGATCTCGCACAATCGTAGCCCCATATATCAGTCTATGACAAAGGCGTCTAAACGATCATCCATTTTTCCGGATGTATCCATAAGAAACAAGTCTTAGGGAGCCTTAACAGAAACAAAATGGCGGGAGTTGATTCTAACCACAAATGTGATAATGACACTCGAGCACCTCAACTCTTGGCATTCTTTCCCTGCTATTGGCTTAATGAGTGGATGAATGAACGAATGAATGCCCTAATATAGAAAGTAAGAACGTATTTGCAATATAGAATTTGGATTCCCCCAAACCTCCGTTCTGAAAGATTATGCTAAGTGATATTTAGCCATTACTCATGTTATTCTTTTACTGTTTTAGCCTATGGTGGTGAAAGCGAGTCATGGCACAACAATTGCATCATCCAAACCACCCCATGGAGCACATGCTCCAAAACGTGCGGAATGGGAATATCTACCCGGATCTCCAACGACAATGACAAGTGCAAGCTGGTCAAGGAACGTCGCCTGTGTAACATGAGACCTTGCGAAGTGGACATTACCAAACATATCAGGGTAAGATGGCCTTTGATCTTCTTACATATGCATCTGTCTAACCATTAATAAAATGATCTGTAGCACAATGAACCAAGATATAATTAAAATCAATTTTTTTATTACAATTTTTTTTTATTATCAAGGAAAATATATTCTAGTCTCAATTTTTTCTTTTATTTTTAGCACACATTGGAGTCCCTTTTATACCGATGCCAGTTTACTTTACTGAATGCAAATTTGTTCATTCATTCTTTAGTTTTTGTCTCATTCAACTCCTCCCCCGGCTGCCTCTACTAAAACCAGGAAGTGTACGCGGGAAGCGGGCTCCTGCACATGCTCAGTAGCACACTAATTGAAGTCAAAGATAGCTGAGGTTCCAAATCAGCAGCCAATCACAAGCATGATTTTAAAACATGACCATTTAGACAGAATACATGTAATTGGCTACCGCTATTCCCATTGATCTCAACAACCATTGAGTAGAATGGGAGTGCTACTGAGTACCCTAGCCCCTCCAGGTGTCCAAGTCAGTACACCTGTTTTGGGATGTGTGGCAAGGGGCAGGGCTATTTCTGGAAGTTGCTGGGGCGGAAGGCATGGCCACTTTCCGAGTAGCCACCTGCACATGGACGCTAGCGCTGTCTCCTAACTTCCCTAGACACAATCGGGACCGCGGGATAGTCATGTATTCAAACTATTGATTCTATGAAGTAATTCTTTTTTTGTTGTAGCCTGGTAAGAAGTGTTTGGGGGTGTACAGAGAAGACAAACCGAAGAACTTCACCATTTCTGGCTGTGTCAGCAAGAATTCTTACAGACCCAAGTACTGTGGGGTCTGCACTGATGGCCGATGCTGTACCCCCTACAAATCGAAGACCATTCAAGTCAAGTTCGAATGCCCCGACGGAAGTGGATTCTCTTGGAACGTCATGTGGATCAATGCTTGTTTTTGTAACCTTAGCTGCAAGAAGCCAAATGACATTTTTGCAGATCTGGAGAATTACCACGACTATACTGAGATTGTCAACTGAAGGAGATAAAAAAAACCAGAAACATATTTTAATGCCATAAACACAAAATACCCAGTGAACGTCACCGGCCACAAATGACGTTCTCCTTGGTGCTATGTTCTATTGTGAAGTCGTTGAAACAGGTGCTAAATTTAGTACTCATTTTATAGTATTTCTTAAAATATCAGATAACAGGACATTTGAAGGAAAAGTTAGGGTGGTAGATTAGCGGAACAGCCTCTCAGCAGTGGCAGAGCAAGAGAACTTAAACATGCATGGGATAGACATACGGCTCCTGAATCCAGTTCATGATCTTTGTATATTGTTCCAGATATCGCTTAATTCTTTCTTTGGAGAATAAATGAAACCAGATTTTTTACATTATTCTATGTTAATTTAAAGAGCGGTTATTTACCAGTTAGTATTAAAACAGGTTTCACTTTCCCATTCCCTCTGCTTCATGGTTTAGTACATTATGGTACTTTCAGGTTAAAAAAGAAGATTATATGTAAGAATCCCATTTTATTTGTGTGTAACGGGAGCAGCCGTCTTCACTTCCTGTTCCCAGAATCTTCAAATGATAATAAAGTTTATTTTTTTAAAACAACTGTGTGAATAACATAAAAAATGATAAAAGCAATAAAGGATGTGGTGGTCACATGACCCTACTTTATAATGTTTTTTAATTAAGAAATCTGTTTATTTCCAACAACATCGGTAATTTATTAAGGGCAATTTTAGGTCAAAATTGTGAAAATGGAATGTCTTACTTGCTGTAAAACACAGACCACAGAATAAGATGTCTAAGATTCCTTAAGGTTCCTTTCATCTTCATTATTTCTTTACTCTGACTGATATCTGGTACGTTAGAATGAATTATATCATGGAGACTGTTGTGTTGGGTTTCTCAGGTCAGCCATGTTGGCTACAATGGAGTCATTAATTTATTCCCCAATGTGAATTCAGCTGCCAGCTAGATGAGTGGACTTGACTGTCCATACACAGCAACGGTATATGAAAGGCGTAGCGTCGTGGTTAACAGTTAGGTCAAAATATGGTTCCAATGAGATATCATCAACTCAGGTCCTCAGGAGGGGGAGGTTGACTGAGAACTTCATTAAACTCAATAAGACTGACAAACGAGAAGACTCGAGTGATGACTCAACAGACTTGACTTGACCACTGACTCGTATCATTCGACCAAGAAACAATCATCTTGACAGCAGTTGGGTGCAGCTTAACCCAACTCGACTTTAGACTCCGAGCATCCAGATTCACAACACTCGACCCAACAGTAGATGAGATATGTTTCTCTTTGCGTTTCTGTTGCGTGTTCTCACGTGTTTTTTGGTTGTTTTTTTTTTACATCTTGAGCCTTAGTCAGAAAACAGGTGATTATAGTTCGCACCCCCATTTTAAAGACTTAAAGTGTGGGGGGGGAATAGTGCAGCCTATATTCAAACAAATATGGTATAAGAAATGTTTAATATAATGCAATAGAAGCTATATATATATATGACAAGCTACTCTGGAAAGCCACATTCAGCCTTTGGGCATCCATTCGGGCACCTTTGATCTATTCCATTCTAATATTTTTGTACAATCCCCGGCCTAATTCCCTATATTTCTTGGCAAATGTGCATTTCCGCTGGAGCCTTCAAACAAAATGTTTTTAATCGGTTCAGTCAATTATTCTCTTCGCTTAAAAAGCCGTTAACATTTAACATTCCATTGGTTTATTCCGACAAAAAATGGCTGGGATTCGGGGAAGCATTTTTATTACTCCCTGAAATGCCATAATAATCGAAATCCCTTTCGTTATAGGGATTATAGCGGAGGTGTGTGTGGCTTTATTGCCAAACCGGGGGAAACCGGGAGACGTACACTTTGATCCGTGGCGTATTCCTGCCGAAGGCGGCAGGTCCACGGGGGGCACCAATGAAGGCGCGAAACGCGTTAAGCCTTTTTGCTTTGGGGTTATCTTTTTGTAGCTTTACTGTTGGCACCATATGGCACAATAAAGCCATCGATTTTAGAATCTGCTAGGAGCGTAGACGCAAACAATCCCAAATGCGTGCATCCAATCGAGGACTGAGTTTATTCGAGCTTGGCTCTGATTGGTCAGTGTTTTTTTTTTATTTTCACCAAATAATCGTGCCGAGTGATTCACACAGCTTTACCCAACAATCCCAGATACGTGTTTTACTTCAATTCAATGGTAGTTAGAGAGCAGGGATACATAAAATGTGCCAATTTAGGCTTTTGATTTCATAAATATGGAATACAATTCTCAATTTCAAGTTAAATTAACTTTAATTAAATTAAGTTAAGTAAATTTAATTTTGTATTTATATGATAATGCAGAGGCATTATTATTATTTAATGTATTAAATGCAGGATGCTAATTTTTTCTCTATGCCGTATAGATTGTGAAATTATGTTCGTTTACTGATTGAAGAATTTTTGTTTTTAAAAATGTTGCAAAACCGCATCCCATCTCCGAAGGAACCCCGAAAAAAAAAACCCACGAAGATACACAGTGCAAAGTTAAATGTTTATTTATTTTTTAATAAATACAATTACCCCATTCTGACATGTACAGTGAGCGCCTTCAACACCTTAAATCACAGTTTTTCTGCCCAAAATACTTGAAAATGCAATTAGAATACTGGAAAACGTATACAATAATAAAGAAAAATGGGCTTAGATTTGTTGAAAGCAAGACGTATACAGTGAAAAAAGGAAATTATGAATTTATTAAAATGAAAACATGTTAAAATAGCAAAAAGTCATAACCAAGACATTATTATGGATGGATATACATTTATCCCATAAAATATTTAAGTGATTTATTTTTTTTAATTTGAATTTTAAAAATAACATTTTGAATATCTTTTTGAAAAAATAAAATGAAATAAATGTGAGCACCGAGAATCATAATCTAAAACAAAAATTTTAACTTTTATTTCTTTGGATAAAATTTAAATCAAGAATATGGAGTATACAGTTTCCAATGAATATTTTCATAATTAAGATTTTTTATTTTTTTTTTAGAAATAAAGCCTCAGATTGCTTTCCTGTTTAATTAAATTCATACATATATATAAATTGGTATTAAGAGGAATATTATAGAAATTATTTTGGAATTATCAGTAATATTTTTAGTTTCCCAAAAAAAGAGTTTAATAAAATCTGAAATATAATTGTACGTACAAAAAATGCCTCAACGGCTTATTCTAGATATAATCTATTAAAATAGATTTTTTTTAATGCACAAAACATTTATAAATATTTTCTCAATTATATATTTACACTGTTCCAGCTTTTCCCTTCAAGAACAGAAATGTAACCCTTTTTTATCTTTTTTTTTATTTTAATGGTGGGATATTTACAATAAGGAAAAAAAAAATACCCCAAGCAGTGAAGATATTGCAGAAAATATATTGCGGGTTTAAGGAATGATAGTATACAAACGGGTTTCAAATATCCTATATCATTTCTAGTCTTAGGTTAATAGCTGGGCCTTATATCTTAGTGGTACATTGGAGTGTAAAGCACAAATAGCAGCTAATCATGTGTTAAGGGTTAAACCACGTTGGCGGGCAAAGGGTTAAAGTTTGCTCTTAGCTATCTTTGGTCCACAAATATAACCGGTGCTTAGAGTTGTAGATCATGTTTAACCCATTTGCTGACAGAGGGGCCCTGGCAGTGAAGGGGTTAAAGTTTATTTTGATTTTTTTTTTAAAAACCTTTTTTCCACCCCGATCTGTGCAGTTGGCAGGTGTGTTCTCATCCGTTTGACGTAACCCTGCTTTAGCAGGAAACCTCCATGGATTTTGCAGTGTTGTGGTCTGCGTTGTTTACGTCCATTTTGGTGTCTGTATGTGAACGGCTGCGATTCCCGTCTCCAGTCTGAGACCTGCTTCGGGATCCATCTCCAGTGTGGGAGCGGCTCCTGGATCCCTCGTTTGTGTGGGATCTGCTTCTGTTGCCATCAAGGGAGGAAACGCTGGCACCGGAGCCTGTGCGGGACCTCATCAGTCTGGTCATGCTGGCCGCGGGCACTAAGACAAACACAAACAACTCCATGTGAAACGGGGTGAATTACAAAGAATTATGTTAAAAAATGAACACAATGCAGTTCTTTGACAAGGTATATCAGCATTATAGGGAACCTCCCGGGACAGGCTACCCACAGCTCTCTCGCTCCTCTGGGGAGTGGCTTCATGAGGGGCAGGGCTAGTACCAGTGTAAGCATTGCGTGAAAGTGGGCGGGAAGTGGGTGTGGCTAAATCTCACAAAGAGAGAAGTGACCAGGGTTCCCAGGGAAGCAGTGCTTCACCCACAGACTCCGTGTCAAACCTAAAAGTCCCAGCTATGTATATAAGAAAATCCTGCATGCAGGGCAGACTCTGAGCAGATTTCTTATACTGTATAATTAAATTATAATAATTACAATATTAACAGTAATAATTAGAATTATCATTAAAATGATCATTTCGCTGTATTTGTACTTACTGTAGCCCATGCCCTGGACAAAGTATTTGAAGGCTTCTGCAAGTTTTGCAGGCTGCAATAAAAAAAAAATCATATATTTATATTTTTGTAGTTATTAAGTTCACCTAAGACCCTTTTCCCCATGAAAATGATGTTCACTCTAAAAAATGTAAAACTGCTAAGAGAATAAAGGGATCTCCCAAATCCACTCAACTTCACTGGGAGTGAAGAACTGGAAAAGAACTGGATTTGGGAACGTCAAGAGGCCACAATCTAACAAGGACTAGCCGTTGGGTGATCTGTAGTTTCTCTAGTGTTGCTATGGTAACACAAGCAAAGGAAAGACACAATGATCACTCACCTGTACGACTTGAGGAAACCCTCCGCAGTCTGACATCTGTCAAGAAATTACAAAACTCAATGTTACACAAACTTACTATTTACCCAGACTTCAAATGGATGCTCATCCTCGATGTATTTACAGCGTTTAGAGAAATAAAAGCTAAGGTGCTAAGGTTTGGGGTCACTGAGCTGTTTTCATGTAAAACAAGGACATTTCTGTCTGAAACATAATCACAAAAGGGTTTTCTAACCATCAATTAGCCTTTTAACCTTAAATTTGGATCAGCGAACACAGCGTGCCATTGGAACCCAGGAGTGATGGGAGTGATAAAGGGCCATTGGAACACAGGATGGGAGTGATAAAAGGCCATTGGACCAGGAGTGATGATGATAAAGGCCATGGAACCCAGGAGTGATGGGAGTGACTGGAACCCAGGAGTGATGGAGTGATAAAGGGCCATTGGAACACAGGAGTGATGGAGTGATAAAAGGGTCATCAGAACACAGGAGTGATGGGAGTGATAAAGGTCATCAGAACACAGGAGTGATGGGAGTGATAAAGGGCCATTGGAACCAGGAGTGATGGGAGTGATAAAGGCCATGGAAACAGGAGTGATAAAAGTGAAAAGGTCATCAGAACACAGAGTGATGGGAGTGAAAAGGGGTCAATCAGAACACACAGGAGTGATGGGAGTGATAAAGGGCCATTGGAACACAGGAGTGATGGGAGTGATAAAGGGCCTCTGTACGCCTATGAAGAGATTCCATTAAAAATCAGCCGTTTTCAACTACAATAGTCATTTATAACATTAACCCCGTCTGCGCTGGATTTCTGATGCATTTCATGTTATTTTAATGGAGAAAATTGGCTTTTCTTGCAAAAACAAGGACAATTCTAAGGGACCCCAAACTTTTGAACTGCAGTGCAAATTTAACATTTGTATTTAAAATCTATTAAATTCAATAAATACAAAGCCGTTTACAGTCAATCTATTTGGCCATTTATGAAAACATGCTTTTGTTCTATTACCATGAATAAACACAAATTATCTTAAGACGATATCTTACGGATATTAAATATTTACATGGAACATCGGAAATTTTTTTGATTGTCTACCTAAGTTCTGTCGAGAAAGCCTTTTTTTCAAATTATGAACAAAAAGTATTTTAGAGCGGTAAGGGCAACCAGAAAGTTAATCCTGCCCCAGCCTGAAGTCTGAAAAATGATGTATTTGGTTAGTTAAAGTGATGTCATCCAGTTAGGATACAGAAACAAAAAACAGCAATTACCTTTAGCAATGTAGTCTTGGTTGGGTCCAGTTTGGAGTTACATTCCACCTAAAATGTAAAAGAAAGCTTATTATTTGCAATTTAATGGCATAGTATAGTCATGTCGCCGAAACCACAACTCTCCTGTCAACTCTACCTTTAGTGAATAGACCCCAATTGCCCCAGGCCTTTTTAGGTGGCCTTTGACATACTGAATAGACCTATAATGTGTGTAACCACTTCTCCCCCTAGTGGCTGGATCCTGTACTGCCAGTGGGGCATTTGTAACTGCATAGAAAAATAAAATAGCCCCTGAACTCATCCTTTATGACATCAGAACAAAATTAAATAAAACATATATAAACACATAAATCTATAGATAAAATATTTCTACAACCACTGTCTCTAACATAAATTCAATTTCAAATAGAACCACCAATCAGTGCAATTTGCCAAGCAGAAGAAGGGTTAATTAGAATTAGGATATAGAGCTGCATGTCCTGGAAGAAAAGACCCCCCCTCATACAAAATAGATAGGTCTAAAGCAAACATATAAATGCTTAATATAAAAAAAAAAAAAATAATAATAGATACAAATAAAATTACACACAAAAAAGAAAATAACATCATAAATATTAAAAACCAAAACAGACCAGACTCTGCAACAGAGGGTATTAAATTCACATAAAAAAAATCAATATATATATAAATCTATATAAATCAATAAATTGGCCAGGCAAGAATTCTTTATGTCGGCAAGGTATTTTTCTTTTTTAAAGATCAATTTATATATATATATATATAGATTTTTATATTATTTAAGAGTACATTTTTGTTTTAAATAAATCCGGTGTTATTTTTATTACTATATATATATATATATATATACACATACAGTATATATTGGGTAAAGTTGTTTTGTGTATTTTTATTTTTTTATCTTTTATTAAACATTATTTTACACAAAACTAAGCGCCGTCCAATAAGTTATTTATATCTAAAACAAAATCATCAGTTTAGTCCTGACAATGTACATTGTCAACATCCGACAACAATAAAACGTACCACGGCATCAACAGCAGGCGAGCTATCGCCGACAACCAGCAGCGCGGGACACCTGCAACACGCATGTTACATATTAACATTTTATCAGTAACACAGGACACATTACTAATAAATATCTGGCATTAATGAGCCGAAAATGTTTAAAATATTCATCATAATCATCATTTTAATTAACGAAACCTTTTCAATTATATTTTATTTTAATGCTGTTATTTTTACATCAGTATGAGAAGCCATTCAAACTTTATCTGTGTGAAAAAATACAAAAGCCAGCGTCTAATCGTCAAATTCCTTGGACTTTTGGAGCAATGTTTGAAAAAGTGGTCCTATCACCATAGTAACCAATGGAACGTACCCAATATACCACTGGTTGCTATGGTGATAAGTCTGCTTTATTCCATACTCCCCCCATGTTTAATATAAGCATCAATCTATAAATATATATATATATATACATACACCGGTATATATATATATATATATAGTGTTGTTGGAATAATAAGTCTCTGCTGACTTAACGTTCGATTCCCGAATATTTTACTTACTTCAGAGTGACCACATTTGTTCCAGGAACGGGACGTTCGATCTCTAGATCTCTGCGACTGTAAATAGCAAACCAAATTCCTAAGTTTATGTGTTTTTAGCATGTTCACGATATGTACATTTTTTTTTTAAACTAAAACAACAAAAAAATTAAATAATGGATAATTATAGCTAAATTAGATCCGTAATTGAAAAATGATGGGACACTGAGAGGGTCCCCCCCCCTAATAATTTCTATACAATAATAATAAGGTGAGGCGCGGTATTTTCAAATAATAATTTTTTTGACAAGATGATGGGTTTTTTTTAAAAAAAACCTTAAAATACGGTTAGTATTACCTGGTGTAGGATTTGACAAAGAGCTGTAGGTTGTTCTGGTTAATGTCGTTGATAATGTGCTGCCTGTAGGTCTCCACGAGTTCGTGGTTATTGTGGATCTCCTCCTAGATTAGAGAATACATGAGACAGGGTTTGGGGTTTATATGATTATATCTCGGATCCAGAGCTGTTATTTCAGAAAGTAGGTCAATACGCAATCTGTTTTACTACAGGAGAAATCAAAATCAATTTCACTCCATATCTGAAAGCCACAAGTGAACTTTTCCCCCTGATATAGATAATAACTAATCCCATCACACGAAGAGGAAAAGTGCCATGCAGTAATATAACCCCCAGCGCTGTATACAGTAATATAACCCCCAGCGCTGTATACAGTAATATAACCCCCAGCGCTGTATACAGTAATATACCCCCAGCGCTGTATACAGTATATAACCCCCAGCGCTGTATACAGTAATAAACCCAGCGCTGTATACAGTAATATACCCCCCAGCACGGTATACAGTAATATAACCCCCAGACACTAAAAGGGTTAACACACTGATATTAGGGGCATGCCTAATAATATGAATTATTACAACGTGTGAGTGAGTAATTTACAGAGATCTCTCAAATAAGTAAGAATCTCATTGTAGAGGGATATGAAATGAAAATAAAAATAATAAAAACGTACCTTTCCAAACAGATGGGAAATAATCATATCAGGTAAGGCATTCGTCCATCCAGAAATCTTTACAAAAGATATTAAAATAAATAAATAAAATATATAAAATAAGTAAATGATAAACGTTTGGAAGGTGCAGAGCCTTATCTCCGAACCTTATTCAGCATTAAATGGTTTCTTACAATGAATTCGAATTACGGACCTGAAAATAGTGAGGCGCAATCTAGCCTCAAATTCCTACACACTTTTTAAAAAGTTGGGCAACTAATAACTTGATATTTATGGTTATTATATTAATTATTATTTATGTATCCAGTATATTCATTAACTACCACCCCCTCCCCCTCAACATGACAGCACCCTTTTCCAATTATGTTACAGCCAGAAATGTCCGCGTTTTCCATCAAAACAGCTGACTGACCCCAAACTTTTGAACGGTTGTGTCGGTAAAAAAAAAAATGTTTTTCTCATGACATCATAGGAACTTACCTTGGTGGCTGCCCAATCCATCCAGCCTTCTGCACAAGGGTTAATGTTGATCAACACCAAGCCCTCTACCATGCTGGGGTGATTTAGCTGAAATAAAACAAATTCTTTTTTGAAATAACATTTCTGTGTTCGGTTGAGAAGACATAGTTTAAAATTAGAGGGTCAGAGGTGGCAGATGAGTGGAACAGCCTCCCAGCTGAGGTGGTACAGGTTAATACAGTAAAGGAATTGAAACATGGAAGAGGCAGAAGACAATAGAATTCTACTTTGTGAAATGGTTAAAAAAAAACGATACTTACGGCAAATCTTGTAAGGATGTAGGCTCCGGCTCCGATCCCCATTCCGATTACCGACCTCAACCTGCACAGCATTAAAATAAATATAGATTTCACAAATGCTAGAAAAATCTGGTAAATAAAATTATGCTTGGATTGAAATATGTTACATATTTGTATCACGTGACCATTAAGCTTTTCCATTCAAGATTTATAAATTAACCCAAATTCTACATAATCAAAGAATTATTTCTGGGAAGGGTCTGATTAATCCGCAGTAATAGGAATGATATTTCTAATATTGTATTTAGTTATAAAAGGGTTATGCTCAACAGTTTTCAGTTAACTATTATAATTACTATTAGGCATGTGATAAATACAGAAATATAAATATTAACTGTTTTATTATAATTTGTCAGGAGAGAATTATTGGATTGGAATTATACAAAAATACTAAAAAATAGCTAATATAATTTCTATAAGTCAATTCAATGGAGAGAAAAAAAATTAGAACATATGGCAAAACATTTAAAAAAAGAATTTTACACCATTCATTTAAATTTGGTGATTTAGTTTCCTTCTACAGAAAAAAATAGCAAACAGCGCCCCCACGAGAACAAAAGGTGAAAAAGAACACTGCGCTTAGCATTACAATAATATTTACAGGATTTAGATAATTACATTTAAAAAGAGATGAATGATAACATGTTTGAATTTATATATAAAAGAATGCGTTTTTATGTAGAATAAAATACACTACACTACACTGTCTCTTAGAAATGTTCTTGTTTTTGAAAGAAAAGCAAATTGTGTCCATTAAAACACATGAAATTGATCAGAAATCCGGTGCAGACGGGGTTAATGTTATAAATGACTATTGTAGCAGGAAACAGCTGAATTTTAATGGAACATCTTCATAGGCGTATAGAGGCCCTTTATCACTCTCATCACTCCTTTATCACTCCCATCACTCCTGTGTCCCAATGGCCCTTTATCACTCCCATGCCACTTCTGTTTCTCAATGTCCCTTTAAAACTTTTCACCTTATTTTCACTGCCTGTGTTCAAGACCCTTATCACTCCACATATTGCAGCACTCTGTGATCCAATGGCCCTTATCTACTCCCATACGCTTCTGTGTTTCCAATAGGCCCTTATACTCCCATCACTCCGTGTTCCCAATTGCGCCGCTTTATCACTCCCATCCAGCTGCCCTGTGTTATCACTCCCATCACTCCTGTGTTCCAATTGCACGTTGTGTTCGCTGATCAAAGTTTAAGTTTAAAAGGCTAATTGATGGTTATAAACCCTTTTGCAATTATGTTACATCTAGAAATGTCCGTTTGAATGGTAGTGTGTACGCATATTTGTTCTTACCCAAGCTGCTGAACGACGCCAGGGAGCATTTCTGCCAGCTGGTCCATTGATGGATATACATAACTGCAAAAAAATCGACAAAAAAGGTCAAAATCATGATTCTGCACAATATAAGAGATTGCATGCTTTCTATTTCAGCAGCTAGGAGGATGCAATTTCCCTTTGCACGCCTCACTTCCTGCTTAGAATGTACAGAGGGAGGTCACAAGGGAACTTGTGCATACAGAAAATGCTTCCCCCAGCCAACGAAAAGAAAACGCCTACATTAAAAGTTCTGTTAAGGCCCTACAGTGAAAGCATCATAAACCTTTAGTGACTTTAATCCACAGTACACAGAATTAAAAGGACCATAAATAGGGGGCTTTACCAAAACGTTGTTAATAAACGCAATTTTTCCTCAGTCTTAAGAGATCGAGAAACTTGCTTTTAACCTTAAGTCCAGATAATCGCTATTTTTGACATAAAATAAATTAAATGAATTTCCTACCCGGCAGGAAATGATGCAGCTCCTTCCTGCTGGCCCGGGGCGTTTACGTGGCACACCGAGAAATGTTGGGTGATTTCATGCATGTCTTCAAAGTTGAAGAGTGAATTGAAACATGTTTTATCTACAAGAGAATGTAACCGTGATTTGTTTTTTGTTTTATCCGGTTTTACTTATCCCCTGTTATTTTACTATATGGACAATTCACATGCAAACATAGAAACACATCAGACCCATTCGGCCCCATCTCATCCGGGGAGAGCCACTCTGGCTCTGAAGGGTTACGTCATTCTACATTCACGGCATCTGCAGTCATATGCATCTGATGTCAACATCAACAAAAGCCCTCCGTGTCCCATCGCACGGCCGAGCTGATATGCGCTTACGGTTTAATCCAATGTCATGGTATGTGAGAATCACGGGTCTGTTCAGCTTGGGGGTACCGCACATGGTGACATGGACAATCCCGTGAGCCGTTTCAATGTCCTGTTCCTGTAAACAAAAGTTTGTTGTCAACAAAAAGTTGCCACGCGTGTGCTTCTGTCCCTCGCATTTCGCCGAACTTAACCCTTTTGTAACTGAATGCAGAGTTAGAAACAGAACGCTGAAAGCCCGAATTAACACCAATGTTACGGCTACCAGTTTTTGGCGAAAGCCAGAGGACTATGACAACGTGTTCTAACATTTCTCATCCTTTGAAATAAACTCCATTTGTGTTTAGTTCCCTTTTAACCTTAAGCTAATTTCTAGATGAGTAGAAGACCAATTAAGGGGCACCTATAATGGACGTGCGCCTTGCCCGCCAATGTGACTACCAAATCGATTTATAGCAATGGTGCCATCCACAAATTCTAGTCAAAGTG
>VKOC01005968.1:0-2500 GCA_009364415.1 Spea multiplicata
CCATCACTCCTGTGTCCCAACGGCCCTTTATCACTCCCATCACTCCTGTGGCACGTTGTGTTCTCTGAAACACATTTAAGTTTAAAAGGCTAATTGATGGTTGGAAAACCCCTTTTGCAAATACTATACAGCCAGAGTGACCCCAAACTTTTGAATGTTTGTGTATATAGATACCATCTGCATATACGTGACGCACGTCTTGAGAATATGGGATAAGATATGTGAGATTTTACAGTAATCTGTGTTTTTTGGTAACTTTCTTATATAATGCAGAATCCCCCCATATCCGTTTACCCCCTTTGCGAGCCACCCAGCTATTTTCTGTGCTGGGAATGTGTCTCGGCGACCGCTGCGGGTAGGGGGTCTTATTGTGGACATGCGCAAAACGTGATCTCATTGATTTCAGCTACTCCCCAAGCCAAGTATAGTTTTCATTATTTTATTTTAAATTAGGGGTGGCCTCCTGGGATAGGAAAGCCCCCCTGTAAAGACTTTTACACATAAGAACAAAACAGCCTGAGTCGTGATTTTTTTTTATATATATATTATAATATAGTTATATTGTACAGCTTTGCGGAATATAATTCAGTACAATGTGACAAAAAAGACTCCCATTATGCTCAGCCAGCTTTCAAGTCTCCAAAACTCATCACCTTTAGCCATTTTGAGCTCCAATGCGCTCCCTCAGCAATTCTTCTCCTTATTTTGGCTTCAGCGCTGCCTGTAACGGAGATTTCTGAGATTAAGGACCGGTTCTCCCCATTTAAAGTTTATTATTTTATTTTTTTTCTGGATATCCGTTCCCTGATTTCTGTTTAATTTCCATAGAGAATTCGCTGCAGAGGGCTAATTGGCTACGGACTCCAAAGTGTGACATCTCAGGGTCCCGGTTATCTCTGTGTTTTGTTACATTTCTGGACATTTGCTTTTAATTATAGATGCATGCGCAGCCAGGATTTGAAGACCACCTTGGAGATAAAAATTGAGATTTCCAAGAAACATCCCGGAGAGCAAGTTTTAGACAACTGGAAATGAAGAGACTGAAATAAAAAGATTCTGTTAAAGTGACCAAAAACCGGTCAAACAGAATAATGGATTGCAGAGCTGGCAATCGCTTCTCATCCGGTGCTTCCTCCCTCGCATCTCTAGACCTTCCCAATTCCACCCTGCTGTCAAGGTGCCTACAAAACCCTTCCCGGCTCGGCCCCTGACCTACACACACACACACACACACACACACAACACAACCCACTCGGCCCCTGTACCTTACACACACACCCGACACACCCGCTCGGCCCTGACCTCCCAATCACACACAGCCCGCTCGGCCTGTACGTCCATCAACACACACACCCACTCGCCTCCGTGACTCGTCCATCACACCAACAGTCGATTCACCTCCCCTGACTCCACCACACTACACACACACAGCCACACACACACACACACACTCGGCCCCTGACCTCCACACACTCGCTATCTCTTCCTTCCGGACCTGCTTTCTGGTTATCTCCAAAGTTGTTGGCCGAGTTTCCAACCTCCTATTCTTTTTATTTTTTTTATTTATGATTTTATGACATCGCAGCTACTCAGACCTTTCACTTTTTCGTGTTGTGGTTAGAAATCGGAACGTTTTAGCCGTCGATCCTAAACTGAATGTATTCTTAAGGATGGGCACTAAAAACACCCCCCCCCCATTAATAAACCTCTTCTCGGCACCCCCTCAACAACTTCTTACTCCCCAAGATGAGTGGACGCTCGATACTCTGTCCTGCCGCGGGGCGATTCACGATGAGGGTCCTAGATCTGAAGACTGGGGGTTACTCTTGAACCTCGGGACCCGCATGTTAGCGGTCGGCGGGTGGCGCTGTTACCTGCTTGTGGAATGGGTCTAAAAACTGCCAAACGGAGTTGTTACAATCTGTATAACTAATGTATCCTTTTTCTTATTTCGGGGGCTTGCCCAGTACCGTGCTCTTTTATACTAAAGTCATCGTACCTGGTGATGGTGAGTATCAGACGAGTGCCGAGTGCCCACATCACCCCCCAGTGTGCGTTCGGTGCAGGAATGGCTTACAGAACAGGCGGGGGGGCGCTTTCCGTATGGTGCCGGGTAGAGAAGTAGCCGTAGTCGCGTAACATGGCAGCCGATAACACGTAGTACCGGCCCGCTCGCCATCGCACGCTTACCAGGTTTGTGATTTTTTGGGGGTTTTTGCCGCGGAATCGCTTAACGTTCTGCTTTCCTCTTTATTTCAGCGCTGAGTCCAAAGCCTTGGAGGAGGCCACCGTTTCGGTCTGCGAAGCCCTACGTGAGTCCTTTGTTTTTGTCCGATGGAAAGCTACCCAAGGTATAGAGATCGAAGGGACAGTCCTGTCGGGTAACCCTTTGTGTACCGGGAGTTGTGAGGTATTTGCCAGCTGCCAAAAAGTTTGGATACGATAGATTAGGACCAGCACTGCCCTTTCTTGTGTTGTTTTAGATTGCTAGCTCTTGTCC
>VKOC01005968.1:7500-29099 GCA_009364415.1 Spea multiplicata
GCTCTGCCGAGAACCTCCCGGCAGCCAACAGATAAGAGAGAAGCAGCCCAAAGCATGTATTACATTACTGCGAGTCCCTCCGAGACCGCGGCTACGAGCGCTCGCGTACACCGCGTCCTCCTATTCCACACGCGAGACCTCTCTCTCTCGCGCTCTCTCTCTCGCGCTCTCTCTCTCGCGCTCTCTCTCTCGCGCTCTCTCTCTCGCGCTCTCTCTCTCGCGCTCTCTCTCTCGCGCTCTCTCTCTCGCGCTCTCTCTCTCGCGCTCTCTCTCTCGCGCTCTCTCTCTCGCGCTCGCTCGCTCTCTCTCTCGCGCTCGCTCGCTCTCTCGCGCTCGCTCGCTCTCTCGCGCTCGCTCGCTCTCTCTCTCGCGCTCGCTCTCTCTCTCTCGCGCTCGCTCTCTCTCCTCTCGCGCTCGCTCTCTCTCTCTCCTCGCTCCTTCTCTCTCTCTCGCTCGCTCTCTCTCTCTCTCTCGCTCGCTCTCTCTCTCTCTCGCGCTCGCTCTCTCTCTCTCTCGCGCTCGCTCTCTCTCTCTCGCGCGCTCGCTCTCTCGCGCTCGCTCTCTCGCACTCTCGGACCGCATCGCACATGTCTTCTGCAGGCTTCCCGTTAGTCTGTCTCATTGAGTTCCCGCAGCTTTGGTCGTTGACCGAAAAACCTCAACAGGTAGCTTCCTCGCTGTGCTAGTACTCCGACTCTCATGATGCTAAGCGAGCCTTGGGCATACTCCCCTTTTCACAGCATTTCATATATGCCAACTGTCCCGAGCTACAGAGCGTGAAGGGTGACTTGCCTCCCTTTTGAAAGTCGATGGAGGATTCCACTCGGTGAAAGGAGAGCTGGTAACGCAGTCCTTACCTGAAGCCGAGGCTAAAGGGTGCCGTGATTAGGGCTACGAACCCGGCCTGTGCCAAAAACGTTTCTTTTAATACCGGAAATATCTCCCGAATCATCTGCGTTGGTAACGGTCCGGCGGGTCTCATAACCGTTCACCAACCACCCGGACCCTCGCGCTCGGCTCCCTGCCACTCGGGGGTCGCCGTTTAAGTTACCCGGGCCGTTTTCATTTTTGGGGGGTTTCTTTCCAGCGCGGATTTGGCCGGAACGCCTGTGGATGGATTCCAGCCCGGATTTTTTGGCGCCAACATTTTTGTTTTCCTTTGAATCTATCAACCGATGCACAACTTTCCGAGGAGTTCCGAACCCGAGCCGGGAATGGAAGCGCGAAAAGCTCGACAGTCCTGATTTATAGCGCGATGGGACCGGGACCCCCCCAGAACCCGCATGCCTCTCGCCTGAGACATCTTGGAGCGAGTCCAGCTCTATTATTCCCTTATTCTATTTAACCGTTTTTAGGCTAAAATGACGGTTTTTCTGGATAACCTGACGCTTTTCCAGTTATTGCCCACTGCTTTATACCTGGGGTGATACCCCCCCCCCCCCGGGATCATTGATCCTTTCTAAACACGTTCTGATCGTTAATCCCACCGGCGGAAAAAAAATAATGTCATTTTATCTATTTTCTTCCTTCTGGTTTAAAACAAAAGTTGGCAAAATGTTTGGTTTCCTGGAATGTTGACATTTATTGGAATTTTCATTTATGGCGGATCTTTGATGAACGCCTGGAACCGCTTATTATGGGAAGAAACGAGAGGAACGGCTCGCAGAAGCAGTTTATTTTATTATTTTTTTTTATATATGAAGACTATTTTTTGGTTCTAAAGAACAAAATCGGAAGAGAGCGGCCAATAACCCGAAGTATTAACCCCTTCCAGGGCTGTGGCTGTTTTTTCCACTCTTTTTGCCCTCGTTTCCCTCCTTTTGCGGTCTTTCTGTTGATCGTACCGTTGGGTCCATTATTCTTTGCGCTGTACCTCAGCTTCTCTGTCCAAGGATTTTTCACGTCCGCCAGGGGCCGTTAGACATCTGTCCTGAAGGATCGGTTATAGATCTCGGACAGATATCACAAAAAAATACAACCTCCGCACCGCAGTAATTGGCGGGCATTGCAGGGGCTTATTAGAGATGATGCTACCTGTAGCTGAAGATATGAGCGTAACGGAAACACCGGCCCCCGAGCACCCGGCTCGCTCAGCCCGCAAACGTATTGGTGGCAGATGGCTGTAGTTACATGGAGCGTGCACCCAGTGCTGTGGGTAGTAGACGGTTCCTGAGGATGCGTTGAGTGTTAGTAAATCGTTGTCTCTCTCTCGGGGATGAGTGCTTTGTATTGTCTCGGTGGGCTGCTGCCGTCGCTGGTGATCGACCCGTTCATCCCATTGTATCTGCGACGTGGGGTCAAAGTACTAGGAAGTGGTTGGTGGTTTATATCCTCCATCCGACTGCCGCCTATTGTGTATCCGACAACGTATGCGGCTTCCCGGCAGCAGCTGACTTGTTGACACGTCGCCAATAAAACGGCGATCTTTCTGCCTTCGGCCGCGAACTTCCTTCCGCTTCACATAATCTTACAGAATAGGGTTTTTCATGCTTTCTAGTTTAGTTTTGTTTTCGTTCTCTAAGTCGGTAAATCCATCGTGTTATCTCTAAAACTGGAGGGTCAGCATGGTAGTTTTACTTTACTGAGAGGGTGGTAGATAAGTAGAACAGCCTCCCAGCAGAGATGGTAGAGATTAATACAGTGAGGGGATTTAAACCTCTCTCTCTCATCTATGTATCATATATATTTATATATATTTTATATCTGCACACATATAGAGTTTTGATCGGATCAGCATTTAACCTTTTCACGTCACAGAAAAACATCCCGTTAATGACAGTTGACAGGCCAGGCACGTCATCCGGTCAAAAGAGCTTAGAAAGTGTCCAACAATATTGAGGAATTCAGCAGCACCAAAAAAAATATTTTGGGTCGCCGCGTGAAAGTTTAATTAATGTTACAGAACACATATTACGGTGTCTCCGAGTAACCCTTTAAATTCTCAGTAAATCACCCCAAAAATGTTACCTCTACAAACCTCGGCAAAGATCAGTGCAGGAAAAGCATTGAAATACCCCGAGTTACCGTATATACCCTGGGTTGCCTACTTTTGAAATATACTTACATGTGATTCGGGGATTCATGACGCGTATCGGCATTAAAATGTCGCTTTCGCTAGTTTTTGAAGAAAAACATGGTTTTAAATAAGCAATAAAGTGGATATTTCTAAACTCGGGACGCACAGAATCTCTTTAGCCGGTTTCTTCGTCGGCTTTTGTACACGAGCAGAAGTGTTTTGTCTCCCCCCCCCCTCAATTTTTCAGCATATTTTATTTATTTATTTTTATATTAAATGATCAAAAATTATGCATCTAAAGAAAGCCCTTCTTGTCCTGATAAAAACCCTCATAATGTGCGTGGATCCGGCAAACGCGAGAGGAGAAAATCACAGCTAAGCAGAAAAGACGGCCGTCCTCAAACAGTCCGGTCAGGAAGGGGTTAAAAAGGGAAATCCATAAAAAGCTGCCGATAAGAGCCGCACGTCTCCTTACATCCCGTATTCCGTAGATTATTTATTATTATTATTATTATTATTATGCGTTAGAATGTTTTAGCCCCGCTTTGCACGTTATTCTCCATGCCGGCCCGAAGCTCTGTTTATGTAGTACTTACACTCCCCCGAGTGCCAGGGTACTAATAGACGGCCAGTAATCCCTAAATATATTCCTTGATATTCAGGATCTAAAGCCGGAGTGGAGGGTCAGAGGCTTAGATGTAGTGTTTTTGTTATTTAACTGGCAGGGTGGTAGATAAGTGGAACCGCCTCCCATCAGATAACTCGTTTCTGTAAATTAAGTGTTGGAGCTATATAAAGCCATAAATGATAATAGGGATTTATACATGGGACATATATCGTATATGATGTAGTGTCTATACTGTATGTAATACCATGCTTAGAGATTAGCCCCGCTGGAGACGCTTTGTTTCCTGTGACGTACAGGAAGTGCCGGCAGCGTCTTCTATCTTCATTATCTGTTTTCTTTTCAGCGACATCACGTACAGCATCCTGCTAGAAGCGGTGACCATGCTGCTCGTCTTCCTGTCCCATCAGCTCTTCCGCAAGGACATCGTCCACGAGAGCGCCATCCACAGGCTGCTAATGCACGGCCGCTGGTACGTCGGAGGGCCGCGCGGCTCGCTCACCGCTCTGAGATTGTGTTTCGTTCTCGGCGATGGGATAGAGGAGTAGCGTCCATCTCCCCTTTACCTCTGCCCTTTGCCAAATCACTCTCCATTTTATTTTTATATATTTAATATAATTTGTAATAAAAAAAAAATAAAAATAAATTGTGCCCTAAAAATGTTTCCTTTTATATTGCAATTCTTCCAAAATGTATTTGGTTAATAACCATTCCCCTTAATGTTTTACTTCCTGGTAATTATTTATTGTATATTGAGATATGTACGGTTTATTCCACACGTGGCTCAGATTAGTATATGTAACTGCTGGACGTGGATGTTGCGCATGCATGGACCACACGTACATTTACTTTCCTGAGTCCGTGATCTTAAAAGCTTATTTCTTCTATTATTTTGTCTTCTGGGCAGCGTTCCTTACACAAGCAGACTGGTGAAGACCTTGCTGTATAATTTCATTAGACAGGAGAAGAGTCCGCCGCCGGGGTCTCATGTCTTCCAGCAGCAGTCTGATGGAGGGGGTCTGCTCTACGGCTTCGCCTCTGGTGTGGCAAGTAAGTACCCCCCGCACGGCATACACAGTGCTGATCAGGCATCGCAGCCCGCGAGAGCAACGCCACGGGGGCAACGGAGTATAATTCAATTCATTAAAGACACTGCCTGCTAAATATAACGCTTTTATACTTAAATACAGCATTAGAGACACAATTCCTACAACTTCTCAGTATCCAGACCATCCTCAGAAGTAAACCATGGAAATTGTCGGTTCATACATTTTTTTTTTTTCTTCAGGGAATGCTTAATTGCCATGTGACACAAGAGTATGTGCTGATAGGGTGCTACCATGGAAACGGAAAATGGCTTCTTAAGTCTTTTTTTTATGTGATTAAACCTTCAGAAGGGAAGAATCAGATAAAGAGATAGAAATTATTTCCAATTACCCCCAAATAATCCACCGTTTCAGCAGAGAGGATCCCCGACAGACTTGCTGCCATCAGTTATGTATTTTAAAATTAGCAGAGAGGAAACGGACCCTAGGCAGAGTCCCCAGCTAAATGCATCATCGGGGCCACCCTTATGTCGCATGATTCCTGAGGATAAATTATCTGGACTGAAGCCTTTATCACTCCCATCACTCCTGTGTCCCAGTGGCCCTTTATCACTCCCATCACTCCTGTGTTCCAGTGCCTTTTATTCAATCCATCAACCCTGTGTCCCAGTGGCCCTTTATCACTCCCATCACTCCTGTGTCCCAGTGGCACGTTGTGTTCGCTGATTTGAGTTTAAAAGGCTAATTGATGGTTAGTTTCCCTTTTGTGATTATGTCCGCCTGTCTCTGATGGAAGGAATATGATTAATGTGAATAACCCTTGCATCCGCCGGCGCAGTATTCCTAGTTTAGGTGCGATTGCCGTTGTTACTTTGGTTCTGCGCCAATTAGCACGCCGGCGCAGCTTATCAGTTTATCGAATCTCCTTCCTCGTGGAGTTCGTCCCGACCACATTCCTGTTCTTTGATAAAATGCGAGACCGGCAGCTTGGCAAAGGTTAGTGCAGCGGAAGATTTGGGGATTGCCAAGATAAAAAAAAGAAATATGATTTTTATTGACTTGTATATTCCGTTGCGCCGTACAAGTGGACAACGGGACGTAAAAATCTGGATTTAGTACAGCCTGGTGTAGTTCTGTGCTGTTTGGTTGCTTATATTACCTAAGAACGGTTAAAGCACCAAATGCAAGTCTTTTTTTCTGTGGTCCCGAGATTTACGTTGAAGCTTTAGTTGTTTCAGCCCTGCACCATGCGCTGGGAATAACACGTGGCGGCCGGCGGCTGTCCTCACGGAGGCAGCAGAGGACCAGGATTAATCCGGAGCTTTGCAGACTTCCCCGAAGCCAGCGCGTCTCATCCTACTTGTTTATTTGCGAGCCTCGCTCATTAATCATCTATAATCAGTAAGGGTTAATTAGGAAAGTCATCTTTTACAATAATAAATAAGCCAGGCTTTTGGTTTATGCAGCGTCCGCGAGGGACCGTTTTCGCAATAGCGTTTTGCGGGAAAGCCCCATGCCGTTTCGATTTGGGATTCTTAATAACACAGGAGACGTGATCTGTGGGCGCGCTCGCCCCGTTAGTCACAGCCCTGAAACACACAACGCAGCGCTTTCCTCCTGTAATAATACTAAAGCTTTCACAGTACATGCGCTTATTATGTATTGATTAAGGTAATAGAGGCTTAAAGGGTTAAAATTGCGATTTAAAGGTGCTGTCCCATTTACTGAGCTGAATCTAACCTTTTCTAAGATTAAGCGGAGCATTGTAATCATCGTTCCTAAAGGAATCCCCTTCCCTTTCTTGAATGATATATCACATTTTCCTTTTCTTATATTTTTTTGACCGTTTGTCACGTGACACAAGGCTCCGATACGTTGTTGCTATAGAAATGGGGGGGGTTTAAATCTTAAAGGTTTCTGGTTTTTGAGTGAACTTTAAGCGAAATAAAATAAAAATGCGATATCTCCCAAGGGCTTAGTAAACTGGGGGCAGGCAATTCGTTTTTTTTTTTCTTGTAAGTGGAACAGCACCTTTAAAACTCAGTGAGTGACGCTTTAAGGGGCGACTCAAATTCTAAATTTAAAACTAGTCCTCACACTTACATCAGGCTTGACTGAAGACGAGGAGGCTTGGTGCGGTTTTACTTTTAGTCGTCCAAAGACGGGCAGGAAGGCACGGACGATGTAAGTCTGAATCCGCCACGATGCAACTCGAGATCGGCTTTGAAACTTTCATAAACGGGACTTTTAGTTTCAAAGTTGGGCAGAAGGAACAGATTGCCCGCCGAGCGCATGTTGATCTCATTGTCACGTGTCTGGTGGAAGTGACGCTTTGATCATAATGCTGATTTATGTTTTCTGTCTCCTCAAAGATCTCCGAGAAACCATTAGCCGTCCTCTTAATGCGGTGAGCTTTTTTTCCCCCTTCCTCCTCCATGAGGAATTTATTTCGGAATACGGATGAAAAAGTCAGGAGCGCTTTGTTTGGTGGCATTTTGAGTGCCGCTCACCCAATTTCTTGTGATCTTTGCCGTTTTTATTGTTTCGTGTGTCGGCTGTTTCGAATTGTGGCCGGCGTTCCTCCCATTCATCTCCTCCGGTGTCCTTTAACTCGTCTCCTGCCCCGAGGACATCGTAGCCCCGTCTAGATCGGACGCTGTAATGGGTTAATGGCTGTGGGCTGGTTTCTAGACTGGGATAACTGGGAATGGCGTGTCAACCTGTTAATAGGGGATGCTAAAGCACCGCTAGCGTTTCAGGCCAGACCAGTTCAAAAGGCAGCAGACTTTACATTGATTTATATTCGTTCTCTCGTTCGTTGGGTAAGGAAGTTATTTAATTACCAGATTTTTGATCGTTGGAATCCTTGGGTTTAGAACTTCCGGAAGCTCTTGTTCCCTGCCGAATGCTAAGCGTCCTGTAAATGGGACCCCCGAGGGCTCGCTTTCAGAAATATTTCTACGGTTGCTTTGCCCTCCGAGTTAAATAAAATGTCATAAGGTGACTCAAGGGGGCAGAAACATTTTGTCTATTTGTGTAAAGATGGAATCTTAGTTTAGCGGGGTAGTAACATCTTTTTTTTCTTTAAATAACAATAATGTGTTGATCTGAGCGTGTATTAGACTGTAAGCTCTTCAGATCACTTCCTTTCCTGATGTATTCATACCGCTTCTACCCCTCACGATAACGTCTGGCTGCTGTCTTCGTTATACGACGGCGCCTTATAATAAACTGCAAAGTTTGCTCTGTTTGGCAGCAAATAAATACAATTACACTTAACCCCGAGCCGCTAATTCTTGGATCTTTGCGGTCTTTGTGCCCTTTATTTTGGCAGCGGCTCCTCGCCGCAGATCACCGGTACCTCAGCCCCCCATCTTGTTCATCTGTATGAACGCCCGGCCCCCGGGAACCAGCCAACAAAAAAGAGGCTTATACGCGGCCGTGGATCGATGCCCCCTGCCCGGTGGGCTTTGGGGGCTTTTAACCCCCCCGGCTGCCGGCTGGACACGACGGGATAAGCGGATTAATAATAACGTTATAATATGAAGCTCAAAGGACTCGGTTGTGCATTTATCCGCCAGTTCAATGGCTTTCAGACCCGGCGGTGTTTTATATGCAGCGTTGTGCTAATAGGGGACAGTTATAAAATATACAATAATTTATGGTTCCCAACGGGCAATGTGTGTATTTTTCACCAGAAAATGCAATTGCTTATAAAGAGCTGTCTATTCTAGAGAGGAGTCAGTGAATCCTTTCATAAGCAGAGAGGCCGAGCGATCTCTTACCCCTCCAGACGCTCTGAGATGCGTAGAACGGCCGGCGGCATCCCGCTGAATTCTGCCGGTTACTATATAATTGCTTTTATTGTGCTGGATGGGGGTAATGGTAGTTTTTGTACCTGTTTAACCTTTTTATACCTTAATTACATTAAGTGATTTGGGGAAAATTATTAACTGGCATAGCATTAAAAAAAGACGGTTATTTTTCAATAAGGTTAAGGAAGGAAACGTAATGCGGCGCGTTCTTGTTATGTAGACTCTGGTGCATTGCGTAACGTTAATCTAGATGTTCTAGACTGCTCTGGACTTGGGTACAAGGCGAATCGAGAACAAAGCGTTGGAGGTCCTGTCACCCACAAGCTCCTCCGTTGTTCCGACGGCCACCGGTTGGAAAAAAATCTAAAAGTCACGCAGAATGCCATGGAATCTCAAAAAACGTTTTCTTTTTCTTACAACACCAGTTCTGTATTTATCGGCCGTATGGGTAATGAATGTGCTGTGTATCCTTCCAAAAGATTCTCTAGCTTGAGATCAGCAGGAAGGTTTAAAGGGACGCTTCAGCCATCATGTGCATTTTAAATGTATGCGGTGTCCCCCTTGTAAACACACACCTTGTGAATCTGCCCCATACACATTTACCCCGTTACTGGATCCCCGGCTATGTGCCGTGCAGGAGACGTGATCGCCGTGGATGTTAAGTTACTCGTAACAAGCTGCCGGGGAAAGTGAACTGTCCCTTTAACGAATTCAAGCGATTAATACATGGTTACCGACATAGCAACACTCATAAAACCCAGATTACTCACCTCATGTAATAATTCTTGCCCTTTAACAATTACATAATGTACCCTGAGAATGAAAGCGTGGGGCAGTAACAGCCGTCGGCGTCTCAATGCCGTCAGAGCTCTGATTTCAGATATATTGTTGGAATTGTATTTATTTTTTTTTAATTTTATTAAAAGGACTTAACTCTCTGCCCTCTGGACTTCCGATGGTTAAATCGGCCCAGGCAGCAACGCTGTGGTCCGCTCCAGGTTTTCCCATCATATTACAGATATCTGCCGGTAACCACCGGCTCAACGCGCATCCCAATCTGGAACGGATCAGGCCGCCCTCTCTGATCCCCCTTGTAATACAACCGTTTCTGGATCCTTTTCAAATCCGAAGTGGGAACGTTCCCGATTTGGATTATAGATTGCGCAGGCACGCGGTGCGTGGCGTTTTTGAATAATGTTGTGCCATCGGGGGGGAAATAGGGCAGTATCTTAAATAAACATCGCCAAAGCGCTTGACGTGACTTAAACAGACCCAGATGCGGGGACTATAAGTTCAGCTATCAAAGGAACTCGGATCCCGCGCATGATCAATAGGTGGAGAGGGTTACAGCTGGCAATAAGGACTCGGATTCAGTGCAGACGTAGAGGTCAGACGCTACTGAGAGGGTAGTAGATGTAAATAGAGCAAGGCGATTTAACCCCTTAAGGACAATGGGCGGTCCCTAAACCCATTGAAAACAATGCATTTTGAGCCCGTACATGCACGGGCTTTGTCATTAAGGGGTTAAACATGCATGGGAGATAGGAATATGGCTCCCGAATCAAAGACGAGACCAACAGACCTCAGTCCTAGAGTCAGTCCGGTTCTTCGTCCTGTGGCTACCCCCCCTCTCTTTAGTTATTTACAGAATGCGGCCAGTATATCCCTGCATCTGGAAGCAAAGGGTTAATCTTACGGACGTTCAAAAACAATAAATCTCTATTCCTCCAGCTCTTAAAATAAGAATTAAAAAAAAAAAAAAAAAAGACTTAAGCTTTTCATAAATTAATCTCCTTTTTATATCTCCAGAGCAGAGTGTTTATGTTGGAGGAGCTCGCTCATTATACGTCTCGACTCATCCATGGGGAGGAAAAAAAAAGTGGTTACAGGAGGTAAAAGCGACAATCGGAGCGAATGAAGGGAGACGGGAGATTTGGGAATGTTTCCAATGAGTCAGGAAGCCGCTATCCCGAGACTCGGTCTAGTCACTCTGGTGCCACTGGTGCCCAGAGGTCGGTCACAAGACTCGCTCTGTCATTTCCCTACAGAGCAGCTACACACGGCTTCTCGCGCAGGCACGCCGGACCAGAAAGCCCATTCTTTTCCGGCTCACGAAGCTCAGCATTGCCTCGTTCCTCCCTCGGACAGTAAACACACTCATCATTGATCGACTGGAAATCCAACATGAGAATACGGCTCTTGTTTCGGCCTTTCGTAGATCAACAAGCGTGCGTGGCACCCCTGCACGTCCAGAGTAAATATAAACGCGTAGTTACGATATTCCCAGCAGATACAGCATGTTTCCAACGAATAGAATCGGCGCCATTCAATGAGCCCGAGCACTAACCGCGCTTTATTTTACTGATCATCTGTTATACATCCTCATGCAATTTTTTTAAATATATATATATAATATATATTATATATATATATATATATAGGCTTGCTATTTATTGATCTACCATCCTAGTGACCGTTATCTCTGACCATTATCTGAAACAAAAGTGTTAAAGTTGACTAAAGTGACATCACCAATGATGCCGTTAGAGTGCCGCAGACTTATCGCAAGACAATAATAATAATCATTAATAAAAATAATACAAAGGCTTGCCTTAAAGTGATTTCCGGTGAATATAATCACTAATCCTTCTGCAGAAGCGTTGGAATCTCTCATCTTGCTCGTTGGAAGACCCCTGCGAGCTTCTCCTGCACGGTGGCTGAGCTGGCCCTGCTCAATGCATAGTTCAATCACAAAATCTTCCCTGTTTCAGTATACTTTATACCCCCATGCTAAATAGACTTATATCTCTGAGTTCAGGAACCTGTAAAACCAACACTCAAATCGCAAGTGCCCGGGAGGGCAATTAGGTGGGCCTGATGACTCCCAGTAACTGAGGTCCTCGTTGTGCTTCTGGGAACTGATGGTGGGGGCAAGGGTACTTGGGGAGGTGTCAAGCAGTGAAGACCCGGTATAAACCATTCATTGTACACTGAGAAATTGATGAAAACACATCAAAAGTGAAAATATTCCCCCCGATCGCTGTGATGTAATAATGCATTATATTCTGATGTCATCATGGATTTCTTTCATTTAAAGAAGCTGTTAGTGGCGGAGCGGAGTGTCAGGTGAGGCTCTGGTGAACATCGGCACAAAGTCCACTCAACACCCGCCGAGGTCTTCAGCCCGACACCTTCCTGTTATCTGTAACGGGTCCATTTAAAATACCTACTCATCCCAGGAGCACAAAGCAGCCTGTAAAACAAACCCATATCTCCTCCCGGCCGGCGTTGCCGTGAATTAGGTTACAGGAGCGTCTCTTGGACCGGCGCTGGATGTTCCGGCTCACGAGCCATAGACAGTTTTTGGTGCTGGTTTCAATTATGGTCTCGCCTGGGGTGTGACGCTTTCCCTTTCAGTGTGATGTCATTGGGGCTCTTGGCAATTTATATACATATATTTAGTTTAGAGATGTTTTGTTTAGGTCATGGGTCGTGTTTATTGCTCCCAGTAAGACCAGTCAAAACTGGGATATACTGGGGCAGGTAACGGGTTCAGAACATGCGCCTTTAAACTTAAAGGAACTATAGAATAAAAAGTGAGTGGAGAAGAAGGCCGTCCATGTGAGAAGCGATGTGTGGTGCAGGTGGGCTTGAGTGGAGTCCAATGCCTGTCTCCTAAAGCTGGGGCTGGCATGGGTTGGAGTTTGAGTGTCGACTGAGCCTTTATATCGTTCTACTTTGTGGTCTTCATCGCTATGCGCCACTTGGATTTAACGTTCCTGTGTGTAATGGATAGAGCGCGAGATCCTGGATTGTGGCGGTCCTGAGGATATTGGGAATTGTAGTCAACAAATGTAGGAAAGGCTCTGGTTGTAGAATATCATGTGTTCCCCGGAGCGGCGCGAGCGTCCCACTTCACACGCGTTTTCTCCTCAGTGCCCGGGGAGATGCGCTTTTCCCACGCTGAGAAAACACGGAAAGCGAGTGGATTGCAAATCTCCATGAGAAATCGAGAGGGGGCTTAAGCTTTTTCCTACCACAGGCGAATAAACACTTCCGTGATACTTCGCTTTACTTTGGCTTCTTGTTCTGTGGAAATCTTAACTTTTTTCCCCTCTGTACTTTAACACAGAAAGTGCATTCATTATATATAAAAAAAATAAATAAATAAAAGCATTTGCTCCTTTTTCTCCTCGGTTGCCGGGTTGTTGCGTTTCCGGTGCGTTTATCGGTATCAGAGAAGCCAGTGTTTGGATCCGTCTTTGTAAAGAAGCAGCAGAGATAATTAACCCCCAAATTACCATCTACTATCACATACTACGCGGGACCCCCACGCTCCAAATAGCCCGAATAAATATCTTCTTCTTAATCTACTCGATTCCTCCGCATGTTGCCATAAACCGATTGATCCGTGCGTAGCCTGTGTACCGCGTCGTGCGCTTTTAGTACATTGCTGATTTTTCCTGCTATCATTTATTAGACATTTCTAGCTTTATCCCTGACCTGTGTGCCTTCGCGTATGTTATCTATAGCATGTTTGTGAATTCTTTTTCCAGAGCAAACTTTAGAAATGTAGAAAAAGCGGTAACCCCGATGTACAAATCACAGACGAGAAGAGGCAACGAGAAAAGACCCCTCAATTAAAAGAGAAAAGACCCCTCCTTCCACCACAGGGCCTTACGGAAGATCCCGCTATTGCGATGTGGCTCCTGTGCCTCGCAGCCTCCTTTTACCTCTTTTGGGCACCTTTTACCCCTCAATGGATTAGCCGTTGGAGAGGGGCAGAGAAGTCCGTCGGCGCTATTCTTACTCCCCATACACAGAAAGTGGGTCCCGTCTTGGGATCAGGACTCTTCCACGCCACGTTTATCTCTTCCACGCCACGTTTATCTCTTCCACGCCACGTTTGTCTCTTCCACGCCACAGTTGTCTCTTCCACTCCACGTGTGTCTCTTTCCACGCCACGTTGTCTCTTCCACGCCACGTTTGTCTCTTCCACGCCACGTTTGTCTCTTCCACGTCGTCGGATGTTTCTTTGTTATACTCTTGAAACTCCCTTTTAACTGCCGGAGACAAGTAAATATTGTTCTGTTTTTTTCGCCGTCCGAAGCACTGGCAGCTCCCGGGCCGTTTGGACGCAGATCAGGTTTAGAAATATCCTTTTTTTTTTTCTTTTTTGGAAACATAAAAAAGATCTTAGTTTAATTCACGTAAACAAGTTCTCCTGTTTCGCTGTGAGCTGGCGGGCTTTGCCGAGCGTCAATTAGGTTCTTGGGATTTTAGGATTCATTAAACGACGCCCCAGGTTTCTTCCCAAAGCCCGTCGGATGTTTTCGTTTGGCAAAAGATACTTTAGGAATAAGTATTTTATTGAGAATTTGTGAGATAATTAAAAGCCGTCCGTGGTAAATCGCTGTGCTTGTGTCGGGTTGACGCTGAAGAATGTTAAACTCTGCTTGGGGGGGGATATTCCGATATCGGGTTTCCCAACCGCTCAATGTTTAAAACCCTGCTGCGATCGATACATCTGTACCCTTAGGGAGGAGCTGCTGCTGCTACAGAGCTGCAGCTTCCCTCCTCAGCCGTATTCCGATGATTCTCCTCACTGACTGGCTGGTTGAAGCAGCCAACCGGTGGCAGAAAAATGCGCCCATTAAAATCAAAGGGAGCACTTTCCATGCATGGGCACAGGGGTCTCTGTAGACCCTCGGCAATCGCTGAGTCTGTGATGTTGCTGACTGGAGGTAAATATATCATTTGCAAGGAGATGTGGAAAATAGGGGGTGGCAAATTTACAAGGGGGGGGACACCAAAATGTAAGGGACCATACAGCTCTCATGCTTCAAAGCGTCCCTTTAACTATGTGACTGTCTATTGCGCAATTAAGGATTGAAACATAATTATTTAAAATGTAGCTCTAGCTTTCTGATGGTTACAATATCTGGGAAGCAGCGGCTTCCCTTCCCTTGTCTTCAAAGACTTGTGTTCTCCAGCAGCTTGATGATGAGGATGATGAGGGTGATGATCTTAAACCTGTCTCAGCGGAGGTTTAATTCACAAACGCGCGGCTCGTTTCTTCCTGAGCTCGCGCTCTCTCCTCCTCCGAGACGTTGGCCGCCTTGTGATAACACAATTACGATCTGGAAACGAAATCAAAGATCTTGGTGAATGCAGTGAGGAGAAAGAAAAGAAACGTTATAACTTGGAATAAAGGCTTTCCGTTGCGTCGCGGAACACCCGGACCGGTAAGCTCGGCTCGTCGTGACCTCACCGGCTTCGTTCTACAGCTGATTTTGGGTGGAACCGGCTTCGGTTTGGTGGCAGGATTTTTTAAAGTGAGTTTTTAGCAGTTCTTTGAAGTATACTTGAATATGAACGTTGAGTACCCCTTTTTGTGCCAGATTTTTGCTGGACTCATCATTTGTTCCTTATCTGCTCTTCCCCAGCAGCAGTCACGCTTATATATATATATATATTCTATACTATAGTATATAGAGACTAGGAAAGGTGAGCTAAAAGAAGATGGGCGTTAGGGATTTAACGCATAGGTCTGTAGGCATCACCAAAAGAAGTGGGTCTCGAGGGGGGCCGGGGAGGGCATTCCAGAGGATGGGGCAGCCCTGGAGAAGTCTTACAAGCGCGCATGGGAGCTAGAAATCCGAGGAAAGGATAGACGGAGATGAGCGGAGAGACCGGCAAGGAGTGAGTGAGGAGATGTGATGGGAGTATTTTAGTTCCTTGACGTCACTGTGCCTTGTAACGGGCTGACTGCTTTAACCATACATTATACAGGGCTGGCAGGCAGTCCTTCCTAAAGGAGACGCGCAATAGCCTTGGCTCATCGTAATGCAGAATGCGCTCAGGGCTTGTAACGCCAATCTCTCTCTCTTCAAGCTGCCTACAGCATAGTTTATTGAATCGGCATCTCGCCGTGTTACCCGGGGGGGCATCTCTGCAGATACACTGAATATTTGGGCCCTTTTCCGAAAGGTGATCTCTTTGGGAAACCTCCTGTAGAAGCCGTAAAGTGGGGGTTTAAGCCGTAGTGTTCCACAGAGCCGGAACAGAGACAGATTACATTGATGGATGTCAAGAATCCAGAAAAAGAGGATTTACTATGACAAAAGAGCGCCATCACAGCCCCTTTCCTCGTGCGTGGAAATTAAACTTGAATCCAGTTTACCACCTCCCCTGGATATAGGATCAGCCGCGTTCATCTGTTTCTCGCATTTGCCGTTGAAGGATTTTTATCACCATTAATATTAAAGTTTGCAGCAATAATTCCCCCAACTGCGCGGCTTTACACTTTATAAATAATCTCTCTCGCAGACGCGCATCCAAACCCTCCCGGAGTTTGTTCGTGCCTGAGAGTTTGGCGCGCCAGCCTCGTCTCTCAAACCGTTACTCGCTCGCGGCCTTTCAGAAAGCGAGAGAAAACAGAGGCGTATCGTCCAACAAGAAACAGCGAGGATCTCTGTGATCTCACGCGGGTCCCGGCTTCGGGGAGAAGGGAACATGGAATTTGTTTAGTGGAGCTCGCGGCGCACGATGTGGCAGACGCAGCAGAACCCCACCCTGGAAACTTCATTTCGCTTCCAAACTCCAGAGAGCTCTGCTGTGGCCCAGCTGGGGGGGACAATGCTGGGGGGGTCACCGCTATAGGCACCGGTAGAAAATCCAATTTTATATTTTAAAACATAAAATGTTTATGTTGTCCGAGACGAGACTGGCTGCCCGGCCTCCAGTCCGACGCCGGTGCTGGATTCTGCATGTCCTACACCGTGGAAGCGATCTCCAACGGAGCCTCCAATGTCCTTTATAAGCATAGGAGCACACGCTCATACCCCTTATCATACTATCATACCAAGTCACAGAGGGAACAGTAAGACTGGGGGGCTTGTAAGTGGAGAAATGCGTCCGCGTTCATACATAAAACATGATTGTTGCCTGTTAATGATGATGGCGGAAGCCGCCATTGTTACAGGAGCCCCCCACGAGCTGCAGAGACCTGCGATACTCTGTTATAATAGTTACGATGTATCTGTTCGAATAGCGATACTCTGTTGTAAGAGTTACGATGTATCTGTTCGATTAGCGATACTCTGTTGTAATAGTTACGATGTATCTGTTCCAATAGCTGTGGAAAAGATATTCAGCAAACCGAAAAATATCCATCGATAGACATCTCGCTCCCGTTACAGAATACATTGTTGCAAAAAAATGGCCGATTGACGTCGAGGAGAATGAGGAGGGGAGGGGAGGACCGAGACGCGTACCGTCTTCCAAAAACAAATACTTTTAGTTTAGCGTCTTAATCTCTGCCGTCGTTTTTATTTAAAGGGAAATGATTAAGTATTTTTTAAGTGTATTTTTTAAATGTCTCTACATCTTTTGTCTTGTTAGCCCAATAAAAGCCACCACCTACAGCTGATAGACCCCTATGTTTGCCATAATCCTTGTGCCCGGTGCATTCATAAGTTCCCGTGTATTCTTCATGCACACATGTATGTTCTGACTGCACCCTTGTTTGAAAGTATTGAAGTTCGTGGTCTCGTCTCCAGGTGGTCTGTGGACCGTTCTGACGTTAGGAGGAGTGGGCAGTAAACAAGCCCCCCAACAGGAGCAGTCCTCGCTGCTCGCCAACCAGAGCCTGCTTCTGCTGCTGGCCCTCGCCAATATGACGGATGCCCCCGACTGGCCCAATCCCTTCCGGCAAGCGATCACATCCTTCAAGAACACGCAAGGTATGCGCGCACGAGAAGCTGGGTCTATCGCAGGTACTAACCCGATCGGCGCCGTGCCTTATCACCACGGGTCACCTATCTGTCCGCAGCGTCTCATCCGGTTACATCTCCCTCCGGCGGCACGTAGCGACAGCCTGTTTTTTTTTTGTCTTTCAGACAGCTCTGTTATGCCCACTCCAAGCCCGCACTCGTTCCAGATCAACTTCAACAGCCTGTATACGGCTCTGTGTGAGCAGCAGACGTCGGATCAGGCCACCCTGCTCCTCTACACGTTACTGCATCAGAACGGCAACATGCGCACCTACGTCTTGGCTCGCACCGACATAGAAAACCTTGTAAGTGTCCGAGACGGTGGGTGTTGGGATTCTATTTAAATTTAACTGGCGCGTTGCCGGTTCGTCCGAGAGAAACCAAAACGTCCCTAGGAATTCTGGCGTACGTCAAGGTCGCTTCAGGGTCACCTTGAAGTTCCTCTTGAATGCGTTTTATTATTCCATGAGCTTTTGCTGAAATCTAGAACCAAGGATATGATGAGAACCTTAAAGAAACATGTACTATTATAGAACTAATTGCAGCCTGGGTGTTATTTTTAACCAAATACCCATAAATTCCACTGGAATACCTCTTTAAATCAGACATCCACAAAACTGATTGAGGAAATTCGTAGGATTTGGGTATTTTGGGTCAGAAACTTTTAATTTTAGTCACCCTCTTTTCTAATAACTTAAATACCAGACATGTTCTGGTTTCAACCTAGCAAATATCCTGATGTTTAGATAAAAAAAATGTTTCCTCCATAAAATAGCAGCACCTTCGTCCTCGGCCCTTTTGAGCTCTCGTTTGCGTCATAAGCATCATCGACATTAACATCACATGACAACTTATGACATCATTCTGCTCACGACCAATCAGGAAACGTCACTTGCAGTTGTCTTTGCTAAAGTATGAGGTTTCCGTAGTTATAATGTATTATGCCTTAGGAGAGGGAATTTCGTAAAAAAATAAAAAAAATAAAAAAAGTTAAAAATTAGAAAAAAAAATCTCAAGTATATAATTTTAGGTCTTGTAAGAACGTTAATGTATTTAAACCTAGAGAATAAACCCCAGCAGGTCTGTCATTTTATTCTTTCCTCCGAAGGGTTAATTAAATCAGTATAGTTGTACCAAGACTTTTGATAAGAATGAAACCTTTATTGGCTTCATTTATTGGATTAGATTGCAGGCATTCAAGGCAGGAAGATGAGGGCGATGTAGCCTCCAAAGCTTGCAATCTAATGCAGTTTGGTCGGCCGTCTGCGGCAGATTTGCTTATAAAACAATCGTTTAAGATGTTGATTCGGTTCTTCTGTGTCATGTGACAATTTGGTGATGTAAGAGTATCGGTGTATGTCGTAGCTATCGCTGTGACGTCATTTCATGTATTTTCGGGACTCTTCTGGAATATATGTGTTAGAGGCTGTACATCCCCCCAATCGCTCCTACGAGGTGACTTTAATGAATTGGATTCTAATATATATAAATATGTAATATATATTGCCCGTGGCACATGCACTAACCAATATGGCGCGGTTCGCAGGTGTTGCCGATCCTGGAGATTCTGTATCGCGTCGAGGAGCGGAATTCCCACCACGTTTACATGGCCCTCATCATCCTCCTCATCCTCACGGAAGACGACGGCTTTAATCGCTCCATTCATGAAGTGGTGAGAACGTTTTCTCTGCACTGGGGTGAAAAAATAATGTAGACCGTGACAATTTTTACTTAATTCATTGCAAAAGTGATCATGGTCTGGCCTTTGCTGAATGAAAGCCAAAAAGAAAAGAACATAAGAAAACAAAGTTGTATTAAAATGTAATACTTTTCAATCACTTTCTTCCCAAAGAGCATTTTTAAAAAGAATTAACGTTTCTGATCAGGGCTTTGAGTGTAAGATATCGTTTCTGAATCGTAGGGTGTCAGCGAGGTCACCTGACCCGGGAAAGGTGTATTGGGGTCTCCGGGGTCCCTAAACTCGGCGTTTAAAAAGTAGCAAAGCTTAATTTCGGGGACTGCGTATAGCGTGCAGCTTTGGTGTTTTGATGGTAAAGGAACAAAAGTGTTTGTTTTGTTTTTTTTATGTTTTCTGTTACTGTAACAAAGGTGTCTGAGCTCCTCGGACTCTTAATGTGGATCGATAAGGAGCTCAAAGAACTCGATGTCTCCTGGATTATTGCATAAAATAGCTGAGTGGGGGGGGGGAGATTAGCCGGACGGGAAACGCGTTCTGGAGCTCGGACGAAGGGGTAACGCAGCTGAATGCACCGGGGGGTCTGGGATTAAAGTTACAACCAATAGGTTGGAAACGGTAGGAAAGTTTTATTGCGAAGGAGGAGAAATGTTAGAACATAAGGCCATAATCTAAAGCTAGAGGGTTGGGGGCTTAGGTGAAATGTAAGGAGGTTTTGCTTTGCTTAGAGGGGGGTAGATAAGTAGAACAGCCTCCCAGTAGAAGTGGTAGCGGGTAATACAGTGAGGGGATTAAACATGCATGGGATAGACATCCGGCTCCTGAATCTAAGACGAGACCAACGACTGATTAAGGTTCGAGTCTTTACAGCAGGAGAAGCCGGCAAACTAGACGGGGCGTCAAATTCTATGTTTCTGTAGAATTTTCATTGTTATTGGGCACAGCCAGTCGTGGGTGAAGAATCTGTAACTTTGTAAAGAACCAAAACTCGTGCATTTTGGGCTTTTTCATGATAAATGACTCGTCTCGACCTCTGATGTTCAGCTTGTCGGTCGCCAAGCCTCTTTCTTCATTTCTGTAACTAATGGGTTAAAGTGGAGAACGCAAAAACTGTTTAAATGATCTGCTGGAAACCAAACCATTTTTTTTATACAAAGACAAAAAGTAGCAAAATGCAGACCCCCTTGTAATATTCAGCTGATTGTTCCGCCGACCCGAGGTGACCCCTTCTGCTTCCCTCCGTGCAGCTATACAGAGATAATGGAAGCGGGGCTGGGAAAAATTAAACAAAAGCCCATAAAAACGGCATTTCTGTTTCTCCAAAAAGTACCAGGGTGAGGTTTCTGTAAAATTTGCAGCTTCCATCGCCACCAAAAGGTGTGCAGCAGCCGCCACGCTCTCTCCCCTCGTCCCTTACCCAGAATGTTACTTTTATATATTTATTATTATTATTTTTATATATATATCCGTATAAATTCTCACCTGGCATCTCCCGACCTCTGTTCGGCTATCCGCTCAGTGTGTGAAGGTTTTAATGCCCAGCTAAGTGAATTCACCCCACTCTGCGCAAGTTACGATATATAGCGCCCATATTCTGCTGCGCCGTACAATAGGGGAAGGAGGGCCCGGCTCAAAGAGCTTACAATCCAGGAGGAATGTCCTCTTCGTAGCATCCTTCACGGAAAGGACAGTAATGCACGCCGGGTGACATCCGTGATCTGAGACACGAAATTCTGTATCAATAAAACATTGAGCATTCGGAGCGCATGTTTAATACCCATAAGTGATCAGAACTATGACACCCCCCCCAATATTTCAGAGCAAACCTGGCTTTATGAAAGGGTTCGTTATTTAGTTAATAGCCACCTACCGGTAACGTGTTGTATGTGGAGACAGTTGGCCCTTCAGGTGTAGAGCGCGTCCTAATGATATATAAAGAGAAATGGAAAAAAACCCTAAATAACCCCGGTTTCTCTTGGTTTTTTTTCTCACAGATACTGAAGAATATCACTTGGTACTCGGAACGGGTGCTGACCGAAATCTCTCTGGGGAGTCTGCTTATATTAGTGGTGATCAGAACCATCCAGTACAACATGACGCGGACGCGGGTACGGACACGGCGATCTAATAGCAGAGCAATGAAGTCATGAAGAGGCGTGACGTTTATACACACACATATGTACCGTATATATGTATACATGCGTGTGTATGTGTGTGTATACACTCAACTTTCTGTGCAATTATTTGGATGCATAATACCTTTCAAAAGTCACTTAGATATTTCCTTATTTTAAAAGAAAAACAAGGTTTGTCCATTAAAATAACACAAATCCAGCGCAGACGGGGTTAATGTTGGAAATGACTATTGTAGCTGGAAACGGCTTATTTTTAATGGAATCTCTCTATAGGCGAACAGAGGCCTTTATCACTCCCATCACTCCTGTGCTCCAGTGGCTTTCACTCCCCATCACTCCTGTGTTCAATGGCCGCCTTTTCATTGTCCTCACTGACTCCTGTGTTCCTGGCCACTTTATCCCACTCATCACCATCACTATCTCCTTGTTTCCAATGAGCACCTACTATTATCACTCCCATCACTCATGTGTATCCAATGGCCCTTTATCACT
>VKOC01005969.1:0-20464 GCA_009364415.1 Spea multiplicata
TGCAAGAGTAAACAAGAAGTCAACTCTTAGTATGTGTGGTGATGGTGAGAGATCATATCCTATATGAGCAGCCCTGTCCTGTTTTTTACAAATGCACAGGTGGAGCTTATATCTGGATGATAGGAGTTTCAGATTTGCATCTGGTTTGTCTATTTGGGGGTTAATTTTAGAGTGCAGCCATACTTACATGTTCAGTATTACATCCAGTCACCTTCACCCCTGGACAAAGAGCTTGTGCAGCCTTTTCATTATTAATAACACGAAAGTGGATATATCCAGCAGTAAACTCATCTGGAGAGGGAATGGATGCTTAGTATAAACAGACCTATCAAGCACCTATAAAGATCAACCTCATTAATAATATATCTTCTTACTTTTTCCAAGCGGAGAGTAGTAGTTGGTCGTCTTTTCAGCATCTCCATAGTCGTATACAACTGGAACAGCAGGACCATTGTTGGTCAAGCAGTTTCCAACGTTGTATTTCACTGGATATTTCTGTTGAAAGATGATAGAAATGTTACTTTCTTGACGCTTTGATATTAGATAAAAATAGTCTCTAAAAATTAGTGCCTAAATAAATGAGGGTCCTTAACCATCATAGCTCAGAACCCATAAAGTGGATGTGGCTCATGTACTAACTCTTTGAAGACCAGGGCTTTTTTACACTACAGGACCAGAGCAATTTTCTTGGTTTTTTTTCTATGTCTCTCCTCTTTCTCATCTAGTGTAGCCACACACTTGATATTTGTTTCTGGAATTTTTAGTGATTTTTTAAACCCATAACCATATATGGGAAACAGTTAAATAAATGTACCGTATTTAAAAATAATATTCACACTTTTCCAGGTATATAAATAATACACTGCTAAATTGGGGAAAAAAAGATATATTCCTTAGCATGCCTTGATCTGGAAACCACCACATTTGTTTAAAGTTTTATTTGTGCTCTGTAATTTTTTATGCACTGGAAAATGTGTTTTAATGTGATAACATCTATTTACCCCATAATAATATTTTTCCCTGAAAACAGTTTGCGGTGAGTTTTTGTAATGGCAAAGACAGGACTTTCTGGATTTGGGGGAAAGGTTTGTATTATGATAAAATCCCGCAGCCCTTAGTGTTACCTTGTAAAGCTGGAAGAGGTTCCCACCCTCATTGGTTAAGAAACCATTTTGTGTGCGATATCTCAACAGAGCTGCTTCTCTCCATTTTGAAAGTGGAGTCTCATTGGGCACATGCCACAAGCTCACGTCTTTGGCTGGAATGTCATAATAACCTGGATTCTGAAAGAGGGAGGTTTGAAACAGATCTCAAAGTCTGCAAAATAGGTTTATAAAGGATTTGACATGACACGTTATAAACAAAATAATCTGTTAATCTCTCCTAGTAGTGATATGTAGCAAAACACAGAGCTGTAGGTGAGTGAGAACCTGGGCATTGATATTTAAGTAAAAGTTCTGAGAACATGGCATGGACCATGAGATTATGGCGACTACTCTATAGCGAGAATCTAGCCATGCATTGCAAGTAGAGTGATAATTTAACCATGTGACCAGAGACTAGACTAAAAAGATTTAGAATACTTGAATATATAAAACAAGTAAAGAGTAATACATTAAACCCGAATATATTACTGCAGTAGATAATTCTATCTGCCCAGAGCCCTTAAGTGGTTTATACCTTATAGTCATCACTGGTTGCTCCCACCGCTTGCCCAAAAGTGGCGTAGTTCGCCCAGTTGCCGTCTCCATTTGGGTAGTTAATCGAGTTCCCCTGCTGACTTGACCAACGATCTCCGACTGTGCATTTCCCATACAAATTGTTCTCATGGACACTGGCCACTAAGGTCCAACCTCCACCGTTGGTTGTCATGTCACAGAATGTATTATACAACTCATTGTTATTGGTGATGAGGGTGTATATCCCATCTGTGATAACAGGACATTAAATATTTTATTCCACAATACAAAATGCTCTCTTTACCTACCAACTATCAGTCACTTGGATTTTGTTTGTGTTCTGAAACATGATGGTGATAGGGTGTATGAACATATCACTAGCTGTGTATTCATGGAAACTAAAGCTCACACGATAATAATAGCATATAGGAGAAATCAAATTGTGGTTTGCCACAAACATATCATATTGACCAGGCATATTATTGTTGCATATAAAATTATCAAGTTGAGCCAGACAATTTCTATAAAGCACAACTATAATTAATGCTTTTGGTCCTGGTCGCTGTTCACAAAATCCTATAAACAGTCATGGAAATTATTCTCTTGCTTTGGTGGGGATTAGGTTTACTCACCCATAGCATATTTGTTTGCTGCTTTAATGTCATTGCAGCTTCTGTACCAGTAGTCTTCACAGAATCCTGGGGTTAACACCAGGGTAAAAAGTAACACAGTAATCTTCAGCATCTTGCAAGTGGCTAATACTGTAGAATAGATAAGTGTTAAAGGACACAAGAATATACACACTAATGTATAGCTTCCCTGCAACCTGCATGGAGCCTGGGCTATGCAGTAGAAAGGTAACACACAGGCATTTGAAACAGGGAGTACACTGTTCACACATAGTCACCTTATCAGTGGTTCTGCACTTGCTGGAACTCTCCAATCCAAAAAGATGTAAATGTCCACAAGTTAAAGCCTTTTTATAGAGGTCATGGGCTTCCAAACTGGTTTACCAACATTCTTTAGAATAACTTTGTGACAGAACTACATTTCTGGGCCAGACACAGCCGTGGGCATTTGTCCACATTCAACCTGGGCATCTGAACCATGGTTCCTACTGTGGGGAGATGTGGGGGGTAACTTGTCAATACAGGTTAAAGTGTACACAGACTATCTGTTCACACCATGGGAGGCCCCTTTCATGCCATTGTTTCTCTGCACCTTAAGTAAACTAGTTTTTAAATTGGTCTAGTTAATTCCTGTTAAATCTTGTGTGATTCAATTATGTGCTGATGTGATTGAGACCTTTTGTTCTGTCGTTTAATCCTGGTTGTTGTCCTGATGTTTCTGTGTATAAATATGATGTGTTCTGTTCAATTAAATGTTCTATTTTGCAGTGCCCAATTAAAGGCAGTTGTGTCTACTTATTGGGTACACATGGCAGGGTTCAAAGGTGTGATGGCTGACTGGCGCTGGAATTAATTTCAGGGACAAGAGGAGGATACATCTTGGTGATCTCTACAGCTCTCTTGGTTTGGGTTGTTTGGGTTATTTCATTAAATATGCATTCAAAATCAATAGTCAAACACCATAGCCAGCTTGGCTCAAAAGTTAGTTTATAATGTATGCTACATGATAAAATGAGATGCAGTTGTGCCCTTCACATGATGATCTAGTGAGCATGCAGAAATCTGGACTACAGGGGTCACAACTTCAATGGGGCTTGTTCTGTCTAAGAAGACCAGGCAAACCCTGGAACCACTTGTTCCTGCCAGCTCAGAAATTGTTCAGAAAGGACCCTTCCAACCTGGACCATGAGCAATTTCTATGTATAAGTATGTGTGAACATGGATGTGTATGTATCAGTATGTGTAAACATGCATGTGCTTGGGGGGCAAAGGTGGCACACACAAGCTGTTTGGAGGCAAAGGTGACACTATGTGTACTTTGTGAAGTTGTGAATTTTCGCACCGGGGCTTGTGTTTTCCAGTTACTCCCCTGATGGACGGAATAATTTTGCAGTCTTTTAATACTGCCAGTAGCTTCAATATACTAAAACACTTTTTACTATTAAATGTAAAGTGTCTCCTACCTATATGCTCATGGTAATTTACTGCAGTCATTCTTTGTATAGTCCTTTGTATGATCTGTTCATATGCATCGTGTTCATATATAATTTGACTTTAATTTAGGTATGGTGTTGCATTGTGCAATTCAAAAAACATAACACAGAATCAGGGCCTAACTGGGAGTGACAAAGTGGTACTGGAACTTTAAGGCCAGCAACTGCATTTTACCTTTTTTATAGGCTGTGCATATCCAGCCAGCTGCTGCACACTGCAGAACCCAATCTGCTGCTGGAGCGGCAGTAAAGGTAAAGGGGCGGCCAATGTTGGCAGAATACAACAAAAGTACATGAAATTGTACAGCACTTAGCAACAAACACAGCTGGAGGGGACACATTATTATTAGCAGCCAGACCTGTCTGTGTACATTTTTATAATACTGGTATTTCTTGACATTTCCCTGGAGAAATGTTCCTTCTGCAGGTACAATTTTGAGCAATTTATCAAATAAATTGTGCCTTGGAAATATTTACTGCAAGGATTGGCCATGAGCAGTCAATTGAATCCAGTTAGCTATTCATAAACTGCAATTTTTAAGGGCTTATGGATTAAATGCAAAGTGCCAGCTATGTAAGAGATATACAGATGTCAAAGTGGGCCCTGACAGCCAGTTGTGTATCTGCTATGTGTTGGCCCCGCAGATAGCAATTCCTCAAATCACTTAGTTTCACTAGCATACATGCAAGATTGCTGACAGACTCCCCTTAAAGATGCCTCTTCAATTCTAGCCGCACTATTAAAGTCAAGATATAATGACACACACAAAAAATAAAATTTGGACAAATAGTAGAATCTATTTATCAGTTTTTTCATTAGCTTTTGAAGATGAGTAAAAGATTTTTTCAAGTAAAATATTTTTTTTAATCATATCTAAAGAAAGTCCTGAAAAAAACAATATATAACTTGTGTGGGTACAATAAATGAAAAAGAAGAAAATTACAGCTAACAAAAGCACAGCAGAAATGTTAAAACAGCCATTGCCATAAAGGGTACAAAAAATAAAATCAGTCACAATGCGGTTAATGGAGGTCTGTGTTGCAAACCTCCATTGATTTTTTACCTCCCTGAAAAAAGACTGTTCCAGTAAGGGCCAATAATTGGAGATTAATCTAGCCTCTAGCAGAAGACAGGAGGCGAGTATTTTGCAAAACTTCCTTTTTTTGAATAACCTCCAGCAGCAAAACAGTTAATGATAAAAGAACAATAACCAATAAGAACAGAGCCTAAAGATCCTATAAATGATACAAAGCCCGGTCACTCCTCCTCTTTCTTTGCCGGGATAAGCCGAACAGGAAAAAAACTGGAAAACAGCAAACATCCCAGCAGAAACTCAACGACCAGAATCCAAGAACACCCTAGATAGCGGAGGACCGGCCTGAATAGGAAAACAAATATGTGAGAGTAACAGGCAATTACAACAATAAATACCTGGTAATAAAAAAGAGAGGCACGTGAAAAATAGTTAGAAAATTGAAACACACAATTAAATAAATACTGCCAATAAACACATACTAATAACCCCCGAAAAGGCGAGACAAGAGAAAAACCCAGGGAAGACAAACAAAGGGGGAAAATACTCACCTCCTGTCTTTAATAAAATTCAGATTAATTCTGCACCAAGGCTAGATTAATCTCCAATTTTACAGCAAGACAGGAGGCTTCGTATTTTGCAATTTTAACGCCCAGCCATAAAACTAAAAGAAGCATGAGACCGAGGGCTAAAGTAAAAAGTCGGAAACGTGGACTCTCTAGACCAGTCCACCGAGCAGAGAAAGCCGCAGAAGCAGCCGCACCCCTAACTGAGTGGGCCCTGAAAGAGTCCCGAACATCAGCCAACTGAATGATCCAGCGAACCCACCTGGCAAAGGTGGGACTCGAAACCGGGCGAAGAGGGCGAACGTAGGAGATGAACAGAGGACCCGAACCAGAGGAACGAAAAGGTTTAGGCGCGTGAATGTAAGCTACAACGCAACACGCCACACACAACCGAGGTCTGTCTGGGAAATAAGGATAAGAAACCGAGGGCTAATGATATTTAGTCCGGCGTGAGACACGAACGGAAACAACCGTAGGGGAAAAGGGAAAAGAAGAAACATCAAAGGCCAGAACATTGGAAACGCAACAGAACAACACGAGACAAAGAAGCAAGGCAAGCTTGGCAGACAATTGACGGAGAGACAAACTGTCATTGTCCGGCCAGAACTCCAGGAACTCAAGGACCTTGGAAACCCAAAAAGATGCATAGCGAGGTAAAAGAAGTCTGGAAGACCGAATGCCGACAGACCGTGGGGTCTTTACCGACCCCAAGGCCTGCCACGGAAACGTGCGCAGCAGAGATGGCCGACCTAAACAGGTTGATGGTCCTGTATGACTTCCCCTGGGAAAAAAAGGTGAGCTAAAAATTTATAACGACCGTTATAGGGGCCGTAAAGGGATCACAACGCTGTTCCATACACCAGCGACCCCAGACCTTCCAAGCCTGGAGGTAGGAATTTCTGGTGCCAGGAGCCCAGGATCCCCAGAGTAGATCTTGAGCCGTTGCCGATCAACCTGACATGTCCCAGGATCCCCGGAAACTGTCCAGGCCATCCAGGACAGGGACAGGCGATCCTGCAGGACCAGAGGGTGAGGATGCCCTTCTGGGTCCAGCAAGAGGTCCCCCAACAAGGGGGAAGAAGGGGATCCGCACATGACATTTCCAGGAGCAACGGGAACCAAAGTTGAGTTCTCCAGAGGGGACACCCGTTCTATAGCCCCTTTGTCCCGAAGCGAGCACAGTTCTGAATTGACGAGGGCGGCTGCTGCGCGCGCAAACCGAGGGGGACAAGGAGGAGACACGGGACCGAAACGAACTCCAGACAGAACCCTAGGACCGTCGGAAGAAACCAGGGGTCCGAGGAAAGGGCCGACCAAGCATGGAAAAAATGGGGGCGAGTCTGCCCGCAATAGGTAGAGAGGGATAAACAGGAGTGATTCTTACCTGACGCCATTAGCCCAGACCTGACGCCATTAGCCCAGACCTCTGATGAAGCTCTGAAGAGCGAAACATGTCAGGGATTGGTTTGTTTTTAGTTGTAACTTACCCTTGTCCCCGCTGGGGCATTATTGTGGAATGTAATCAAATTTTGGATTTGTTTGAGTTTTTAATAAGCCTGTGTCACCGGTCAAAATTCAATTATTTCTGTTGTTAGGACTGCAGCCATCAACAGTATATATGACTTGATATTATTAGTGTTATACGACTGTGGGCATATGCCCTCATGTTATAGTGACGTATACCTTTCATGGCAGGACTGGTGACACTGGTATTTTTAAACATCTTTTTTGGTTATACCTTTTAACAAATACATTAATAAAAATTATGTTTTAGGGTGGGGGTAATAAAAATTTGATAAACTCCCCAATGTGATCCAATAGGGTCCATTCGGTGGAGCGTGGATGGCATATCGACCTGGGGTCAAAAAGTGGGACGCCCATCTCATTGGTGACCTCAAAAGGTTGATCCTGCTTGGAACAGGTGGGTTTAGGGTCGTCAGGTGGCAAAACTGGAGCCAAACAGGAAGGAGAGCCGTGACCAGAAGAGCCCGCCTGGTACTCATCCAATATCTCCTATTCTGCCTCTAGGTCGGCTGATGGCGACCCGGGATCTGTGATAGGCCTGGATCGCTTCAGAGGAGCCTTGCCTTTGTCAGAATGGGATGGGGCAGTCGCCCAACTACGTTTGTGGGATATATCCCGGTCGGTGGTGGAGATGGAAACCCCATTATAAGATTCCTCGGCTTCAGCCGGAATGACTGCCTGTCCCGGGCAGACTTGTTGAGCTTCAGCCAGAGCAGCGGGCAGAGAGGCCACCAATGCAGAACGAAGCCATGCCTGAAACGCTGCAGGGATGGGTGTCTCTGAATCATCCGCCATATTGCCCAATGTGTTATCTGAAACACATAAAAGGGAAATTGTAAGAGAGAGGTAGGGTAAGCTGCTTGTATAGTGGGGACTAGCCCCTATAAACAATAAAATATAGTGGTAGGGGGATCACCCCAAAGCTAGAGCGGCAGCACAGATGCAGGAGAGAGGGGGGTAGGGACAGGGGATAGCAGAGGGGTTCATGTGACCCTGTACTAAATGGTGGGTCAAAGACCCAAATAAGAGCGGGAAGGCAATGGATAATAGAGGGGGGTCACCCTAGCCAGCATAGATCGAGGGGGGTCACCCCAACAGGCAGGCAATAAGATAAACAGGTTTAGGTATAATGTAAAAAAAATAATAATAATATGGAGCAATTGCTGGTATTTTTGAGGAAAATATTAAACAAACATTTCGCAACTGACCCTCTCGTTAGATGCCGAGAAGGCTTTTGACAGGGTCAGTTGGAGATTTATGGCAGGTGTATTGAAAGCTTTTGGATTCCAAGGACGAATATATCATGCAATAATGGCTCTGTATACTAAACCAATGGGTAAAGTGGTAGGTCCTGGAATTATATCAAATTGGTTTCCCTTTTTGAACGGCACTCGTCAGGGTTGCCCTCTCTCCCCGCTGCTATATGTTTTATCTTTAGAACCTCTTGCCAGAGACATTAGGGCCGATCAGAAAGTGAAGGGCTGTGGAAAAGAGGGAATGCAAAAAATTAATCTAAACTCTGTAAAACATATTATCAAATGGATAGATCAATACAGTTTGGTCTCGAATTATAAAATGAATATCGACAAATCGGTTGCTCTACCCTTTAATTTGGATTGTATGCAAAGACAATATATTGAGACATTGGGATTTAAATGGATTAAAGATAGTTTCACCTACTTGGGAAAAAGAAAAAAATCTACACCTAAATCCTGGATGGAGATTAATCTACTCCCCCTAATTAGAGATACGAGCCTTTCCTTTAAAAACTGGAGAGGATTATATATTTCATGGTGGGGAAGAATAAATGTGGTTAACTCATGCACTTTGCCGAAATTTATTTATATCTTTAGGATGATTCCTCATAGGGTCCCGGCGAGCTGGTCAGAAATAATTCAAAGATTAATCAACAAATTTATATGGGGAACCAAAAAACAAAGACTGAAATTTCAAGATATTATAAAAAATAGAAATCAAGGCGGACTGGGAGTTCCCCTGATAAGAGAATACGCACAGGCGGCTTTGTTTATGCACTGGATTAAGTCGAAATTGGGATTAGAGGGTTTGATACTAACTAGCCTTTCTATTTCCAACTTGGAATATATGATAGAAAATTTAATTTTATCTATCTGGAAACAGAGAGGTGTCAATAACATACAAGATTTAATGGAGAGAGACACATTAAAGACTTTCCATCAATTACAAGTCGAATTTAATCTCCCAATAGGAGAGTGTTTTAGTTATTTAAGGGTAGAAAGCTTTTTTCAAAAAAATATATCAATGTAACATGGAAAAGGGAATTTTGACACAAACCTGCTGGAACACTAATACTTACATTCTCTGGGAGGATAGAATAAAGTTTGTCACTGAAGGTAATCTAGACCCTTGAAAGATGAGTAATACCCGTTAGAAAATAATAAAATTATATACACAGAACTTGGATAAGAACTTAGTAAAGTATAATGGAATCAAATGGAATCTCTATTTGTTGTATGTTTTTGTTTGTTTTTCGTAATGTAACTTATGTTTTTACTATGTTTATAGATAAAAAAAATAAATAACAAAAATAAAATAATAATATAGAAACTGAAAATAAATAAATGGAGGAGCCAGGAATTGAACCCTGGGTCCTATGCATTAAAGACAAGCACACAACCACTGGGCTATGCAAGTCAAAATGGCCACACCATTATAAATTGCGGCCGGATTGCGAACTAGTAGTTCACAATCCGAGCCGGCAGCAACAAGGAAGGCTGAGCGAACCCGCTGCGCGGTCTCAGATACTAGAGACCACGCAGCTGGGAAGCCCAGCCGGGAAAAAAAACTATAAGTATTGCGGCTGGATTGTAGACTAACAGTCTACAATCTGAGACTGTGGAGGAGAAAAAGGCAAATAAGGGTAATAAAATACCAATAGTCAAAATAGCCAATGTACAGATGGAATATTAGGAATAGGCCTAGAGAATAAGGTGAATAAAATGGAAGGTTCTCACCTGGGGGCTAAGCGGCAAAGAAAGAGGAGGAGTGACCGGACTTTGTATCATTTATAGGATCTTTGGGCTCTGTTCTTATTGGTTATTGTTCTTTCATCATTAACTGTTTTGCTGCTGGAGGTTATTCAGTAAAGGAAGTTATGCAAAATACGAAGCCTCCTGTCTTGCTGTAAAATTCCCTATATTATGTCAGGATATAGTTATTGCGTCAGTGTTGGACCTAAGATGAACGAGGCAGCATTTGTATGTATTCCTAAGTGTATGGCATTACAATGAGTTATTGTGTTAGTAAATGGTGTAGAGTATAGAGCGTGTTTGTGTGTAATTATTTCTGTATGTATAATTTACGACTGCCGAATAAATACCGGTATTTCACCAAGGCGCCACTATCTCTAGGCCCATCCCTGTTAAAAAAAACCCCAACTTTTTGGAAATATGCTAACAATTCGTAGCTGAATTTCATAAAATCATTTGTGATGGGGCAGCTTTTTGTACAGATCTATTTGCAAACATCATTCCTACGACCGCTGGATTTTGCAGGATCCAGTAACAGTGTCCCACCAGGGCTGCTTTTTACAACTAACTGTTTCTGGATTGGTAAATGTGTGATGCAATAAAAACTACTGTATAGGTGGTTTTGAAAATAAAAACCCAATTATAGCGACAGGAGATGGCAGTAGTGAAAAATATTACGTATTACTTATTACATAATGGGAACAGCTGGTGAGATATGGTAAAAAAAAAACAACTCATGTCATGTGGCAGTTACCCAGTGGTATGCAGTAATTGATAGAACCTGTCACTGTGTGATTTTACTATATATGGTTTTGCCACTTCTATAAACCTACAGTAAAGAAAATAATGACACCTTCCCAGAACACTATTTCCTATACAGACATGTGACTTTGCAGCCTGTGGCTCATTCTTTCCTGGGCTATCTCCAGGTTACCTACAGTATAATTTAGGTAAGATGAGAGTTGGGATGACTATATACGCTGGCAAAACAAAAGCTACAATAATGGCAAACTACCTAAGAACTGTCATAGTGAGAGAGTGTAAGCTTCTTCTCCTTCTGTACCAGTATGTTTTAACATGTGTTAACTGTGACGTAACTGAGAACCCCCCCCGCCACCCCATGGTGCATTAATGTAAGTCACAAAAGTGGTCGGCTCTTAAAAAACCCATAATAGAAATATGGACTTCCATCCACCAAGAAGTGATCAAAGGGAACAGTTGGTCCAGCCTTATATTCTATTCTCTTGCTGACAGTGAACATTGAAGACAGGACATTCAAATCTATTAACATCATTCATAATAATGGAGAGTGCAAACCATCTTCCGAACACTGGGACAAGGAGCATACATACACCCTTCTGCAGAGCAGCAATTTTTCAATCTGTTTTTTTGTTATTTGATATCTTAGATTAATTTTTTACTTGGGCCATAAAATGAGAATAAGTGGCTCCAAAGATCATGTGAATGAGCCCTGAAAAGGTTTGTGATGAGGTTTGCACTAGGGTGACCACATTTCCTAACTGCCATTCAGGGACACTTTGACGAGTCCATTGCATCAAAGTTACCCTCAGGACTGCTTTGCAGTATTTATGCACTGGCTACCTAAAAATTGTATACTTCTATTCCTGTTAGACATCTCTTTTTATTGGTTCTCAATGAGCAGGAACTTTTAAAACATATATATAACTTACTAACCAAATATAACAAACTGCAAAAAAGTTAACACATTTTTTTAATAAATGTCATTAACAACAAATAGATTACTATAAATATATTCCTGAGAAAAATACTAACAATACAATAAAATATAAATATAATCTCTCTGAAATATTAATACTGTATCTAATTCAGCTCAAATGTGACAATTATCAAACCCTTCTGCATTAGTAACACATGGCATCAGCTCAGCATCTTTTGTTTTTAACTCTAATGCCTAAATGTCTATTTCTTGTCACTTCTTGTGCATTGCAAGAGTTTTTTGCTTTGTTTTACAAAATAATGACAGTCCATGTCAAAGTTGATTCAGGTCGCAGATGTGTGATGGTATGGTGATGGCATACCTGGGAACTTTCTGGGTTTTACCCGGAGATTGCCGGGTGAAGCACCGCATCTCCGCGTCAAGACCTGAATCTTCCGGGTCGGGGCCTTGATACACCCCGCCCATTTTCCCTTGAATTAGAGGGGTTTCCTGCGGAAGTCAGCAGGAACACCCCTAGTGTCAGAAGGAACGTCCCTGACATAAGCGGGACCTCCCACCGTCATCAGTGGGCAGTGCTGGCCCCGTCCTGCAAGGGAAGGCTCCAGGTAGCCAGAGGCCAAAAGTTCCCAGGTATGCTGATAGGGGACAACAAAAAAAGCAGGACAGTTGGAAAATGGCTCAACTATTGCAAAGAAGGCTTATGCTTCGTTAATACATGTGTGATGAACAGTTTAATGCAGCATAACATTATTTTAGGTACAGAGACAGACAACCCTTTGGTTGACAAAAGAAAACTGAAGGAATAGGGGAAGTGTTGGCTTGTCAAATTGTTTGAGAAAAGTATTGAATGTATATTTTATACACCTTTTAAATTTAAGATTTCATTTTATTGTTATGATTATTAGGTAATTAATAAAGTAAGTTAGATGTTGTGGAGGGTTACTTTCTGTTATGTTCTCAAATAGCTTGTCACTTGCCAGTACCATTGTTTTCTACAAACAACTTATCAGTGCCATATTTACATCCACACAGGTAAACAGTGCTCTCTTTATATCCAAACAGCTAATCGGTACCAACATGGTCCCAAACAGGACCAAAACAGCTAAACAGTGCCATCTTGGTCCCCAAATAGGACCAACACAGCTAAATGGTGCCATGCTGCTTCCCACATAAGCACTGCTAGCTTGCAAATGCAACAGATGAACGTGGATAAGAAGCTTAAGTGTGACAAACACAATTTGCAACACTGAGGCCTAAAAACAAATCCAGCCTCCCTTGAATAAAAAAAAAACACAATTACCGGTATGTTTGGTTGGGATTTTTCCACAGAATGTTGTAAATGTCAGGGCACGATATCCCCCATCAAAACAGTGGGACGCTTTTAAGAAATAAATCCTATGCAAAAAGAAAGGACATTAAAAGCAGTGCTCAATATGGGGTTCTACACTAAGACAGGTCCCAGTATTTTAATTTCTTTGGGAAGGTATGCTTCTGACATTTTCTTATAGTGTCGATCCTGCTAGACGTGTTTAGCAGGATGCACCCAGGGTACTTTAATCTGCTGCACTGGTTACTCATAACCTATCACCCATTAGATAGGTTACTTTAACCTGCCTTCTACCTGTGTACCTTTCTCCGTAGTACTTTTTAACTTTTTCTTTAATAAGTGTATTTGTACACAAAAGCCTGCGACAGAGAGTTTTTTAGATACACATTTTAGATGTATAGTCTAACATTTAGTATAAATAATACATTAAAATAATGAAAATATTGGAAATATTGTCCTCTTTCCTTTTTGTTTTACCTTGCTTGCTTGCCTTTTACATTTTTCATCCTCTAACTTATATTCATACCTTCTCGTCGCTTCTCTGGTTCACAGGAGCGGGATCCTGACATGCCTCACTCTGCGCCCATTTCCCTTTTCAATGGGGGTAAAAATCCCAGAAGATCAGCAGTTTTTTAAATACTCAGACCAACAACCATGCCACATTCAAAGTCACTTAAATCCCCTTTCTTCCCCATTCTGATGCTCAGTTTGAACTTCAGCAAGTTGTCTTGACCACATCATGCCTAAATCCATTGAGTTGCTGTCATGTGAATGGCTGATTAGCTATTTGTGTTAACAAGCAATTGAACGAGTGTACCTAATAAAGTGGCCAGTGAGTGTAATTATATACATGCACACACAAAATTTACTGTATATATACATGTACGTATACACACACATATATATATATATATATACACAGTATTTATGTGGCACATGGTGAGATCCAGTCAGATCCCTGCTTCATGAGAAAGAGAACGCCAGGGCCCTGGAGCAATCCCTCTGTGTGTTTTGACATTAATCCGGCCATGGTTTGAAGGCAGAAAATGAAACATGTCAATTCACTTTTACATGCTTGAAATTTTAAAATATTTCTCATTTTCGGATTGTTTAGCAACCCACCATCTCAAATTACTGGACACAAAGCAACCATGGTATTTTATTAGGAAAGAGCTGTGGGAAGTCAGGAGATAGCCATGTCCCTAGGTATTTAATTTTGTTGGCGCTCCACGTGAAAGAGAAGCACTGCCGTAAGGAGCTAATTTCAGCGCTAGACAAGGTGACGTTGAGTATTTCAGACTTAGACGGGTTAATCTTGAAATTCGGGAGAGCACCGTAGATCGAGAGTTCTCGCAAAACATTGGGAAGAGATATCCTTGGGTGAGAAACAGTGAACAGAAGGTCATCCACATAAGCCAAGACCTTATGATGCGTGTTCCCAATTGGGAGACCCCTAATGTCCTGGTTACACCTAATAGACTGGAGGAAGGGTTCTAGAGATAATACAAACAATGGGGGGAGGGGCAACAGGCAGTCCTGGTGTGTGCCATTTCTGATACAGAAGAGGGCAGTGTGAGAAGCATTTATACGGACATGGGCCGTAAGAGTAGAATATAGAGCGCAGATCTAAGCGACTAGTCCGGGGCCAAAGCCCATGCGTGTTTAGGTGGCGAACAGAAAAGACCAGTCAACTCTATCATAGGCCTTCTCTGCGTCAGTAGACAGCAGGATAGCCAGGGCACAAGTATGTTTCGCAAAATGCATCAGTGACAAAGCCCGAGCTTCACGGCCAGGGACAAATCCAGTCTGATCAAGTAGGATCAGGGAGGTCAGGATGGTTTAATGTGAGTGGCAAGGATCTTGGCAACCAATTTAAGGTCAGAGTTAGGTAAAGAAATTGGGCGGTAACTGCCACATTGGTCCGGGTCCTTGCCTTCTTTGTATGATCATGAATATGACCACCCTCCAGGATGGAATTGAAGGCAGCCACAAAGTGAGTTCAGAATAATACAGCAGGGGAAGCCCATTGAGCTAACAGAAGTTCGGGGAGCGTAATCGGGAAGTCAAGAGAGGCAGACACCTCTGCAGTGAGAGTCCTACGTATAGTCAGTTGAAGATAAAGCTGGACCTCATCCAGCCTATCAGGAGGTGCCGAGGCAGATCCGGTGGGGCAAACATTATACAGCTTCTCGTAATAAGTCTTAAAACAAGTAGCGATGTCCGAGGGATGAAATTATTTTAATAATATTATTTAATTAATTTTAAAATAATCAGATTAATTTGGAATTAATAGGGAGTTTATTTTATTATTACATTAGTAAATTGAGGTTAAGTATTTTGGCGAGTTGGGAGCCATAAGGTGTACGTTTAGATAGGGGATATTTTTTTAAAATGTATTAATTTTATTTAAATGTATTAATATAATTGAATTTTAATAAATATAATGTTATATACTATTTGATAAATGGGTAGCTGGCCTGGCTTGTGTGTCTTATTCAGGGGTTAAAACAAAAAAGTATATTTATTTAGGAATAAAGTTAGTTTAATAAGTTATGTAAGTGAAATACTATGATATCTTGGCGGGGAGATTGGTAATTGTATTAATTTTATTTAGTAAGATTATTTTCCCTCATTGTGGCAATAAGATTGTAGTAAATTTCAAGTCCCTCGCTATGCGTCCATGTGTGTGTATACAGTATGTATGTATGTGTGAGGGGCAGAATAGGAATTAGACTGAAAAATGTAAAAAGATAAAAGAAAAAAGAGAGTGACGATGGGAAATAATCTCAAGAAGCTAGCTGCAAAAATGAGATAGGGCACAAAAAGACTAGAACAGAGGGAAATGAAGGATGGAAGAGTAGAACTGAAGGAGAAAAGAGGTACTTGCTAAAAGCAGGAAACCCAAAGAAAGGCGTCCTTCATGAATAATTGCTCCAGAGCCCAAAACTCTTTTATCTGACCTTGGCTGTATATATATATAAATATATATATATATATATATATATATATATATAAATATGTGAAGAATATTCCTTACACTGTTTATTTAAGCAAAGAGGTGACCACAACAGTGCACAAATTAACAAAATGCATTACTGTACATACTGTATGTGCTAATTCATTGAAATAGGGAGAAATACTAGGTGTTAATCTCTACATGCAATCTCCGGATGAATAATACAACCCCCCCATTATTTCTATTAATGTTAGCCTAACTAGTCTTTTCACCCTTACCACCTGTATCAGATTAACGGTGTAAATGCACCTTGTCAATACCAAACCAAATGTTTGAAAGAAACATTACACAAACTCTGCAAGGCACCAAGACAATATTCATATTAGCGGTAGAAAATCATCACAGCTGATTCAGTGATCTCCTTGCTGGAACTCCATGCAATACGAGTACCATATCCATTCCAGTCAAAAGCTGTGAAATCTCCACACTGTAGGGGATTACCCTCTGGAAAGAAGCCTCCTCTCCTCCAATGCAGTGCTGCAAGAGTAAACAAGAGGTCAACTCTTAGTATGTGTGGTGATGGTGAGAGATCATATCCTATATGAGCAGCCCTGTCCTGTTTTTTACAAATGCACAGGTGGAGCTTATATCTGGATGATAGGAGTTTCAGATTTGCATCTGGTTTGTCTATTTGGGGGTTAATTTTAGAGTGCAGCCATACTTACATGTTCAGTATTACATCCAGTCACCTTCACCCCCGGACAAAGAGCTTGTGCAGCCTTTTCATTATTAATAACACGAAAGTGGATATATCCAGCAGTAAACTCATCTGGAGAGGGAATGGATGCTTAGTATAAACAGACCTATCAAGCACCTATAAAGATCAACCTCATTAATAATATATCTTCTTACTTTTTCCAAGCGGAGAGTAGTAGTTGGTCGTCTTTTCAGCATCTCCATAGTCGTATACAACTGGAACAGCAGGACCATTGTTGGTCAAGCAGTTTCCAACGTTGTATTTCACTGGATATTTCTGTTGAAAGATGATAGAAATGTTACTTTCTTGACGCTTTGATATTAGATAAAAATAGTCTCTAAAAATTAGTGCCTAAATAAATGAGGGTCCTTAACCATCATAGCTCAGAACCCATAAAGTGGATGTGGCTCATGTACTAACTCTTTGAAGACCAGGGCTTTTTTACACTACAGGACCAGAGCAATTTTCTTGGTTTTTTTTCTATGTCTCTCCTCTTTCTCATCTAGTGTAGCCACACACTTGATATTTGTTTCTGGAATTTTTAGTGATTTTTTAAACCCATAACCATATATGGGAAACAGTTAAATAAATGTACCGTATTTAAAAATAATATTCACACTTTTCCAGGTATATAAATAATACACTGCTAAATTGGGGAAAAAAGATATATTCCTTAGCATGCCTTGATCTGGAAACCACCACATTTGTTTAAAGTTTTATTTGTGCTCTGTAATTTTTTATGCACTGGAAAATGTGTTTTAATGTGATTACATCTATTTACCCCATAATAATATTTTTCCCTGAAAACAGTTTGCGGTGAGTTTTTGTAATGGCAAAGACAGGACTTTCTGGATTTGGGGGAAAGGTTTGTATTATGATAAAATCCCGCAGCCCTTAGTGTTACCTTGTAAAGCTGGAAGAGGTTCCCACCCTCATTGGTTAAGAAACCATTTTGTGTGCGATATCTCAACAGAGCTGCTTCTCTCCATTTTGAAAGTGGAGTCTCATTGGGCACATGCCACAAGCTCACGTCTTTGGCTGGAATGTCATAATAACCTGGATTCTGAAAGAGGGAGGTTTGACACAGATCTCAAAGTCTGCAAAATAGGTTTATAAAGGATTTGACATGACACGTTATAAACAAAATAATCTGTTAATCTCTCCTAGTAGTGATATGTAGCAAAACACAGAGCTGTAGGTGAGTGAGAACCTGGGCATTGATATTTAAGTAAAAGTTCTGAGAACATGGCATGGACCATGAGATTATGGCGACTACTCTATAGCGAGAATCTAGCCATGCATTGCAAGTAGAGTGATAATTTAACCATGTGACCAGAGACTAGACTAAAAAGATTTAGAATACTTGAATATATAAAACAAGTAAAGAGTAATACATTAAACCCGAATATATTACTGCAGTAGATAATTCTATCTGCCCAGAGCCCTTAAGTGGTTTATACCTTATAGTCATCACTGGTTGCTCCCACCGCTTGCCCAAAAGTGGCGTAGTTCGCCCAGTTGCCGTCTCCATTTGGGTAGTTAATCGAGTTCCCCTGCTGACTTGACCAACGATCTCCGACTGTGCATTTCCCATACAAATTGTTCTCATGGACACTGGCCACTAAGGTCCAACCTCCACCGTTGGTTGTCATGTCACAGAATGTATTATACAACTCATTGTTATTGGTGATGAGGGTGTATATCCCATCTGTGATAACAGGACATTAAATATTTTATTCCACAATACAAAATGCTCTCTTTACCTACCAACTATCAGTCACTTGGATTTTGTTTGTGTTCTGAAACATGATGGTGATAGGGTGTATGAACATATCACTAGCTGTGTATTCATGGAAACTAAAGCTCACACGATAATAATAGCATATAGGAGAAATCAAATTGTGGTTTGCCACAAACATATCATATTGACCAGGCATATTATTGTTGCATATAAAATTATCAAGTTGAGCCAGACAATTTCTATAAAGCACAACTATAATTAATGCTTTTGGTCCTGGTCGCTGTTCACAAAATCCTATAAACAGTCATGGAAATTATTCTCTTGCTTTGGTGGGGATTAGGTTTACTCACCCATAGCATATTTGTTTGCTGCTTTAATGTCATTGCAGCTTCTGTACCAGTAGTCTTCACAGAATCCTGGGGTTAACACCAGGGTAAAAAGTAACACAGTAATCTTCAGCATCTTGCAAGTGGCTAATACTGTAGAATAGATAAGTGTTAAAGGACACAAGAATATACACACTAATGTATAGCTTCCCTGCAACCTGCATGGAGCCTGGGCTATGCAGTAGAAAGGTAACACACAGGCATTTGAAACAGGGAGTACACTGTTCACACATAGTCACCTTATCAGTGGTTCTGCACTTGCTGGAACTCTCCAATCCAAAAAGATGTTAATGTCCACAAGTTAAAGCCTTTTTATAGAGGTCATGGGCTTCCAAACTGGTTTACCAACATTCTTTAGAATAACTTTGTGACAGAACTACATTTCTGGGCCAGACACAGCCGTGGGCATTTGTCCACATTCAACCTGGGCATCTGAACCATGGTTCCTACTGTGGGGAGATGTGGGGGGTAACTTGTCAATACAGGTTAAAGTGTACACAGACTATCTGTTCACACCATGGGAGGCCCCTTTCATGCCATTGTTTCTCTGCACCTTAAGTAAACTAGTTTTTAAATTGGTCTAGTTAATTCCTGTTAAATCTTGTGTGATGTAATTCAATTATGTGCTGATGTGATTGAGACCTTTTGTTCTGTCGTTTAATCCTGGCTGTTGTCCTGATGTTTCTGTGTATAAATATGATGTGTTCTGTTCAATTAAATGTTCTATTTTGCAGTGCCCAATTAAAGGCAGTTGTGTCTACTTATTGGGTACACATGGCAGGGTTCAAAGGTGTGATGGCTGACTGGCGCTGGAATTAATTTCAGGGACAAGAGGAGGATACATCTTGGTGATCTCTACAGCTCTCTTGGTTTGGGTTGTTTGGGTTATTTCATTAAATATGCATTCAAAATCAATAGTCAAACACCATAGCCAGCTTGGCTCAAAAGTTAGTTTATAATGTATGCTACATGATAAAATGAGATGCAGTTGTGCCCTTCACATGATGATCTAGTGAGCATGCAGAAATCTGGACTACAGGGGTCACAACTTCAATGGGGCTTGTTCTGTCTAAGAAGACCAGGCAAACCCTGGAACCACTTGTTCCTGTCTTCTCATGCCAGCTCAGAAATTGTTCAGAAAGGACCCTTCCAACCTGGACCATGAGCAATTTCTATGTATAAGTATGTGTGAACATGGATGTGTATGTATCAGTATGTGTAAACATGCATGTGCTTGGGGGGCAAAGGTGGCACACACAAGCTGTTTGGAGGCAAAGGTGACACTATGTGTACTTTGTGAAGTTGTGAATTTTCGCACCGGGGCTTGTGTTTTCCAGTTACTCCCCTGATGGACGGAATAATTTTGCAGTCTTTTAATACTGCCAGTAGCTTCAATATACTAAAACACTTTTTACTATTAAATGTAAAGTGTCTCCTACCTATATGCTCATGGTAATTTACTGCAGTCATTCTTTGTATAGTCCTTTGTATGATCTGTTCATATGCATCGTGTTCATATATAATTTGACTTTAATTTAGGTATGGTGTTGCATTGTGCAATTCAAAAAACATAACACAGAATCAGGGCCTAACTGGGAGTGACAAAGTGGTACTGGAACTTTAAGGCCAGCAACTGCATTTTACCTTTTTTATAGGCTGTGCATA